>JAKGGE010002843.1:0-117925 GCA_023748175.1 Hoolock leuconedys | reverse complement strand
TTTCCACACAAAAGCTGAGGGATTTTGTCAACACCAGACCTGTCCTAGAAGAAATGCTAAAGGGAGTATTTCAATCAGAAAGATAAGGATATTAATGAGCAATAAGTAACAACCTGAAGGTATAAAACTCACTGGTAATAGTAGGTATACAGAAAAATGCAGAATGTTATAACACTGTAACTATGATGTATAAACTACTCTTAGATTCTAAGTAGAGAGACTAAACTATGAGCCAATCAAAAATATTAACTACAACTTTTCAAGACATAGATGGCATAATAAGATATAAATAGAAATAACAAAAAGTTAAAAAATAGGGAAACAAAGTTAAGTTGTAGAGTTTTTATTAGTTTTCTTTTTACTTGTTTATGAAAACTGTTATTATAAGATTAAAATAATGGATTATAAGATAGTATTTACAAGCCTCATGGTAACCTCAGACCAAAAAACATAACAATGGATACATGAAAAATAAAAAACAAGAAACTAAATCATATCACCAGAGAAAATTACCTTCACTAATGGAAGACAGGAAGGAAAGAAGGAAGAGAAGACCCCAAAACAACCAGAAAACAAATAACAAAATGGCAGGAGTAAGTCCTTACTTATCAATAATAACATTGAATGTCAGTAGACTCAACTTTTCAATCAAAAGACAGAGTGGATGAATGGATGAAACAACAAGACCCATCCAGGTGTGGTGGTGGCTCATGCCTGTAATCCCAGCAGTTTGGGAGGCCAAGGCAGGCAGATCACGAGGTCAAGAGCTAGAGACCATCCTGGCAAACATGGTGAAACCCTGTCTCTACTAAAAATACAAAAATTAGCAGGGTGTGGTGGTGTGCCCCGCCACCCATCGTCTGGGAGGTGAGTAGCGCCTCTGCCCGGCCCCCCATCGTCTGGGAGGGGAGGAGCGCCTCTGCCCAGCAGCCCCATCTGGGAAGTCAGGAGCGCGTCCGCCCGGCCGCCCCGTCTGGGAAGTGAGGAGCGCCTCTGCCCGACCAACCACCATCTGGGAAATGAGGAGCCTCTGCCCGGCCACCCATCGCCTGGGAAGTGAGGAGCACCTCTGCCCGGCCACCCATCTTCTGGGAAGTGAGTATCACCTCTGCCTGGCCATCCTGTCCAGGAAGTGAGGAGCGCCTCCGCCCAGCCACCCATCGTCTGGGAGGTGAGGAGCGCATCTGCCCGCCCGCCCCATCATGGAGGAAGTGAGGAGAGCATCTGCCCGGCCACCCCGTCTGGGAGGAAGTGAGGAGCCTGACTGGCCACCTGGGAAGAAGTGAGGAGCGCCTCTGCCCGGCCGCCATCTGGGAGGTGAGGAGCACCTCTGCCCGCCACCCATTGTCTGGGAGGTGAGGAGCTCTTCTGACTGGCCACCCATCGTCTGGGAGGCGAGGAGTGCCTCTGCCCGCCACCCCGTTTGGGAAGTGAGAGCCGCCCGGCCTCCCAATCTGGGGCGCAGGAGCGCCTCTACCCGGCCACCAATGCCTGGGAGGTGAGGACGGCTTCTGCCCGGCCACCCATCGTCTGGGAGGTGAGGACGGCTTCTGCCCGCCACCCATCGTCTGGGAGTTGAGGAGCGCTTCTGCCCGGCCGCCCGGTCTGAGAAGAATTGAGGAGCACCTCTGCCCGGCCACCCATCATCCGGGAAGTGAGGAGCTGCCTGCCTGACCCCCATCGCCTGGGAGGTGAGGAGGGCTCCCACCGCCTCTCCATCTGGGAGGCAAGGAGCGCCTCTGCCCGGCCGCCCCGTCTGGGACGAATTGAGGAGCACCTCTGCCCGACCACCCACCACCATCTGGGAAGTGAGGAGAGCCTCTGCCCGCCGCCTGCCTGGGAAGTGAGGAGCCTGCCCGCCACCCCGTTTGGGAAGTGAGGAGCACAACTGCTCGGCCACACACCGTCTGGGAAATGAGTAGCGCCTCTGCCCGGCCAACCCATATGGGAAGAAGTGAGGAGCTCCTCTGCCCGGGCGCCCCGTCTGGGAAGAAGTGAGGAGCACCTCTGCCCGGGCGCCCGTCCGGGAAGAAGTGAGGAGTGCCTCTGCCCAGCCAACCATCGTCTGGGAGGTGAGGAGCGCCTCTGTCTGGCCATTGTGTCTGGGAAGTGAGTAGCGCCTCTGCCCGGCCACCCATCGTCTGGGAACTGAGGAGCCTCTGCCCGGACATGATGTCTGGGTAGTGAGGAGCGCCTCTGTCCGGCCACCCATCGTCTGGGAGGCGAGGAGCGCGTCTGCCTGGCTGCCCCGTCAGGGAGGAATTGAGGAGCGACTCTGCCCGGCCACCCCGTCTGGGAGGAAGTGAGGAGCCGCCTCTCCCTGCCACCCCATCTGTGAAGAAGTGAGTAGCTATTCTGCCCGCCGCCTGTCTGGGAAGTGAGGAGAGCCTCTGCCCGTCTGCCCCTTCCGGAAAGAAGTGAGGAGCGCCTCTGCCAGGGCGCCCCGTCCAGGAAAAAGTGAGGAGCGCCTCTGCCCGGCCACCCATCGTCTGGGATGTGAGGAGCGCCTCTGCCCAGCCACCCATCATCTAGGAGGTGAGGAGCACCTCTGCCTGGTCAGCCTGCCTGGGAAGTGAGGACGCCTGCCCGCTTGGGAAATGAAGAGCGCCTCTGCCCTGCCACCCATCGTCTGGGAAGTGAGGAGCGCCTCTGCCCGGCCATCCCGTCTGGGAAGTGAGGAGCGCCTCTCCCCAGCCACCCATCATCTGGGAGGTGAGGAGTGCCTCTGACCGGCCGTCCCATCAGGGAGGAATTGAGGAGCACCTCTGCCCGCCACCCATCGTCTGGGAAGTGAGGAGCGCCTCTGCCCTGCCACCCCGTCTGTGAGAAGTGAGGAGCGCCTCTGCCCGGGCGCCTCGTCCGGGAAAAAGTGAGGAGCGCCACTGCCCAGCCACCCATTATCTGGGAAGTGAGGAGCGCCTCGGCCCGGCCATCCCGTCTGGGAAGTGAGGAGCGCTTTTGCCCGGCCGCCCCATCACGAAGGAAGTGAGGAGCGCCTCTGCCCAGCCACCCGTCTTCTGGGAGGTGAGGAGCGCCTCTGCCTGGACACCCATCGTCTGGGAGGTGAGGGGCGCCTCTGCCCTGCCACCCAACCTCTGGGAAGTGAGGAGCACCTCTGCCCGGCCATCCTGTCTGGGAAGTGATTAGCCCCTCTGCCCGCCTCCCATCGCTGGGAGGTGAGGAGAGCCTCTGCCCGGCTGCACACCATCTGGGAAGTGAAGAGCTGTCTGCCGCCGCTGCCTGGGAGGTGAGGAGCACCTCTACCCGGCCACCCATCGTCTGGGGAAGTGAGAGCCTCTGCCCGCCACCCCGCCTGGGAAGAAGTGAGGAGCGCCTCTGCCCGGACATCCCATTTGGGAAGTGAGGAGCACATCTGCTTGGCCACCCACCGTCTGGGAAGTGAGGAGCGCCTCTGCCCGGCCATCGCGTCTGGGAAGTGAGGAGTGCCTCTACCCGGCCACCCATCGTCTGGGAGGTGAGGAGGCCTCTGACCGGCCACCGCGTCTGGGATGTGAGGAGCGCCTCTGCCCTGCCACCCATCATCTGGGAAGTGAGGGAGGCGCCTCTGCCCGGCCACCCGTCCGGGAAGAAGTGAGGAGCGCCTCTGCCCAGGCGCCTCGTCTGGGAAGTGAGGGGCGCCTCTGCCCGGCCACCCGTCTGGGAGGAAGTGAGGGAGGCGCCTCTGCCGGCCCCCCATCGTCTGGGAGGGGAGGAGCGCCTCTGCCCGGCAGCCCCGTCTGGGAAATCAGGAGCGCCTCCAACCGGCCGCCCCGTCTGGGAAGTGAGGAGCGCCTGTGCCTGACCAACTACCATCTGGGAAGTGAGGAGCTCTTCTGCCAGCACGTCCCATTTAGGAAGTGAGGACCACCTCTGCCCGGCCACCCATCGTCTGGGAAATGAGGAGTGGCTCTGCCCTGCCACCCATCATCTGGTATGTGAGGAGCGCCTCTACCCGGCCACCCATTGCCTGGGAGGTGAGGAGGGCTTCTGCCCGTCTGCCCCGTCTGGGAAGAATTGAGGAGCGCCTCTGCCCGACCACCCACAACCTGGGAAGTGAGGCGCGCCTCTGCCCGGCGACCCCATCTGGGAAGTGAGGAATAGCCTCTGCCCAGCCACCCATCATCTGGGAAGTGAGGAGCCTGCCCGGCCGCCTGCTGGGAAGTGAGGAGCACCTCTGCCCAGCCACCCATCGTCTGGAATTGAGGAGCGCCTCTCCTTGGCCGTCCCGTCTGAGAAGTGAGGAGAGCCACTGCCCAGCCACCCATCGCCTGGGAAGTGAGGAGCGCCTCTGCCCAGCCACCCATCGCCTGGGAAGTGAGGAGCACCACCTCTGCCCGGCCACCCGTCTGAGAAGTGAGTAGCGCCTCTGCCCAAGCACCCCGTCCGGGAAGAAAGGAGGAGGGCTTCTGCCCGGTCGCCCCATCCGGGAAAAAGTGAGGAGCGTCTCTGCCCAGCCACCCATCGCCTGGGAAGTGAGGAGCGCCTGCCCGCCACCCATCGCCTGGGAAGTGAGGGAGGCGCCTCTGCCCGCCACCCCATCTGGGAATTGAGGAGCGCCTCTGCCCGGCCACCCCGTCTGGGAGTTGAGGAGTCTGCCCGGCCACCCATCGTCTGGGAAGTGAGGAGCGCCTCTGCCCAGCCACCCATCGTCTGGGAGGTGAGGAGGGCCTCTGCCCGGCCCCCCATCGTCTGGGAGGTGAGGAGCGCCTCTGCCCAGCCACCCATCATCTGGGAAGTGAGGAGGCCTCTGCCCGGCCATCCCGTCTGGGAGGTGAGGAGCTCCTCTGTCTGGCCATCGCGTCTGGGATTTGAGGAGCACCTCGGCCCGGCCCCCCATCGTCTGGGAGGGGAGGAGCGCCTCTGCCCGGCAGCCCCGTCTGGGAAATCAGGAGCGCCTCCAACCGGCCGCCCCGTCTGGGAAGTGAGGAGCGCCTGTGCCTGACCAACCACCATCAGGGAAGTGAGGAGCTCTTCTGCCCGGACGTCCCGTTTAGGAAGTGAGGACCACCTCTGCCCGACCACCCACCATCTGGGAATTGAGGAGAGCCTCTGCCCGGCCATCCCGTTTGGGAAGTGAGGAGCGCCTCTGCCCGGCCACCCCGTCTGGGATGTGAGGAGCGCCTCTGCCCGGCCACCCATCGTCTGGGAAATGAGGAGCTCCTCTGCTCGGCCACCCATGCGTCTGGGGAAGTGAGGATCACCTGTGTCTGGCCATCCGGTCCGGGAAGAGAGGAGCGCCTCCTCCCAGCCACCCATCGTCTGGGAGGTGAGGAGGCCTCTGCCGGCCACCCATCTGGGAGGAAGTGAGGCGCCTCTGCCCGGCCGCCCGTCTGGGAGGTGAGGAGCACCTCTGCCCGGCCACCCATCATCTGGGAAGTGAGGAGCGCCTCTGCCCGCCATCCTGTCTGGGAAGTGAGGAGCGCCTCTGCCCAGCCACCCCGTCTGGGAGGTGAGGGAGGGCTTCTGCCCGTCTGGGAAGTGAGGCGCCTCTGCCCGGCCGCCCGTCTGGGAGGAAGTGTGGAGCGCCTCTGCCGGCCATCCTGTCTGGGAAGTGAGGAGTGCCTCTGCCCGACCATCCTGTCTGGGAAGTGAGGAGGCGCCTCTGCCCAGCCACCCATCGTCTGGGAGGTGAGGGGCGCCTCTGCCCGGCCACCCATCATCTGGGGAAATGAGGGCGCCTCTGCCCGGCAGCCCGTCCAGAGATAAGTGTGGAGCGCCTCTGCCCAGGCGCCCGTCCGGGAAGAAGTGAGGAGCACCTCTGCCCGGGCGCCCGTCTGGGAAGAAGTGAGGAGAGCCTCTGCCCGGCCACCCATGGAGTCTGGGGAGGTGAGGTGCCTCTGCCCGGCCGCCCGTCTGGGAGGTGGGGAGGCGCCTCTGCCCAGCCACCATCGTCTGGGAAGTGAGGAGCGCCTCTGCCCAGCCACCCCGTCTGGGAAGTGAGGAGCGCCTCTGCCCAGCCACCATCCCGTCTGGGAAGTGAGTAGCGCCTCTGCCCAGGCGCCCGTCTGGGAAGAAGTGAGGGACGTCTCTGCCCGGCCACCCTGTCTGGGATGTGAGGAGCGCCTCTGCCCGGGCACCCCGTCTGGGAGGAAGTGAGGAGGGCCTGTGTCCGGCCACACATCATCTGGGAAGTGAGGAGCGCCTCTGCCCGGCCACCCCATCTGGGAAGTGAGGGGCCTCTGCCCGGCCACCCGTCCTGGGAGGGGCGTGAGGAGGAGGAGCCTCTGCCCGGCCACCCATCATCTGGGAAGTGAGGCAGCCTCTGCCCGGACATCCCATTTGTGAAGTGAGGAGCGCCTCTGCGCGGCCACCCATCGTCTGGGAAATGTGGAGTGCCTCAGCCCGGCCACCAATCATCTGGGAAATGAGGAGCGCCTCTGCCCGGCCACCCACCTCTGGGAGGTGAGGAGGCGCCTCTGCCGACCACCCATCGTCTGGGAGGTGAGGAGGCGCCTCTGCTTGGCCACTCATCGTCTGGGAAGTGAGGAGCGCCTCTGCCCGGCCACCCCGTCTGGGAGGTGAGGAGCACCTCTGCCCGGCCACCCATTGTCTGGGAGATGAGGAGATCCTCTGCCAGGCCACCCATCATCTGGCAGGTGAGGAGCACTTCTGCCCGGCCACCCATCGTCTGAGAGGTGAAGAGCGCCTCCGCCCAGCCACCCATTGTCCCAAATGGTGAGCAAGCGCCTCTGCCGGCCACCCATCTTGTGGGTGGTGAGGGGCTCTTCTGGGGTGTGGCTCATCTGGGATGTGAGGAGCGCCTCTACCCGGCCACGCATCGCCTGGGAGTTGAGGAGGGCTTCTGCCCGGCCGCCCCGTTTGGGAAGAAGTGAGGAGGGTCTCTGCCCGGCCACGCATCCTCTGGGAATTGTGGCGCGCCTCTGCCCGGCCGACCCGTCTGGGAGGTGAGGGCGCCTCTGCCCGACCACCCATCATCTGGGAGTGAGGGCGCCTCTGCCGACCACCCATCGTCTGGGAGGTGAGGGAGGCGCCTCTGCCAGCCACCCATCATCTGGGAAGTGAGGCCTCTGCCCGCCACCCATCGCCTGGGAAGTGAGGGCGCCTCTGCCCGGCCGCCATCGTCTGGGAAGTGAGGAGCACCTCTGCCAGCCACCCCGTCTGGGAGGTGAGGGGCCTTGACCCATTTTACCCACCCGTCTGGGAAGTGAGGGCGCCTCTGCCCGGCCGCCCGTCTGGGAAGTGAGGCGCCTCTGCCGGCCACCCATCTTCTGGGAAGTGAGAAGTGTCTCTGCCCAGACACCCATCATCTGGGAGGTGAGGCGCACCTCTGCCAGCCACCCATCATCTGGGAAGTGAGGAGCGCCTCTGTCCGGGAGCCCTGTCCGGGAAGAAGAGGAGAGCCTCTGCACAGCCACCCATCGTCTGGGAAGTGAGGTGCCTCTGCCCGGCCGCCCGTCTGGGAGGTGGGGAGGCGCCTCTGCCCGCCCGTCTGGGAAGTGAGGAGCACTGACCCACACACACCATCTGGGAAGTGTGGGCGCCTCTGCCAGCCACCCATCATCTGGGAAGTGAGGGCCTCTGCCCGGCCACCCATGCGTCTGGGAAATGAGGAGTGCCTCAGCCCGACCACCCATCGTCTGGGAGGTGAAGAGCACCTCCCCCCAGCCACCCATCTTCTGGGAAGTGAGGAGCGCCTCTGCCCAGGCCACCCATCATCTGGGAAGTGAGGAGTGCCTCAGCCCGGCCACCCATCATCTGGGGCGTGAGGAGCACCTCTGCCCGTCCACCCATCATCTGGGAGGTGAGGAGCGCCTCTGCCCGGCCACCCATCGTCTGGGAAGTGAGGAGCACCTCTGGCCGGACGCCCCGTTTGGGAAGTGAGGAGCGCCTCTGCCTGGCCACCCATCGTCTGGGAAATGAGGAGCACCTCTGCCCCGCCACCCATCGTCTGGGAAATGAGTAGTGCATCTGCATGGCCACCCATCGTCTGGGAAATGAGGAGCAGATTTGCCCTGCCACCCATCATCTGGGAAGTGAGGGGCGCCTCTGCCCAGCCGCCTCGTCTGGGAAGTGAGGAGCACCTCTGCCCGGCCACCCATCATCTGGGAAGTGAGGATCACCTCTGCCCGGCCACCCTGTCTGGGATGTGAGGAGCGCCTCTGCCCGGCCACCCATCGTCTGGGAAGTGAGGAGGCGCCTCTGCCCGGCCACCCCGTCTGGGAGGAAGTGAGGCACCTCTGCCCGGCCGCCCATCTGGGAAGAAGTGAGGAGCGCCTCTACTCGTCCGCCCCGTCTTGGATGTAAGGAGGGCTTCTGCCCGGCCACCCCATCTGGGAAGTGAGGCGCCTCTGCCCGGCCACCATCGTCTGGGAAATGAGGGAGATTTCAGCACGGCACACACCATCTGGGAAGTGAGGAGGGCCTCTGCCCGGCCACACATCATCTGGGAGGTGAGGAGGGCTTCTGCGCGGCCACCCATGCGTCTGGGAAGTGAGGAGGCGCCTCTGCCAGCCACCCCATCGTCTGGGAAGTGAAGAGCGCCTCTGCCCGGCCGCCCAATCTGGGAAGTGAGGAGCACCTCTGCCCGCCACCCATCGCCTGGGAGGTGAGAGCGCCTCTGCCCGACCACCTTGCCTGGGAGGTGAGGAGGGCTTCTGCCCGGCCGCCCCGTCTGGGAAGAAGTGAGGAGGCGTCTCTGCCCGGCCACCCCTCGTCTGGGAAGAAGTGAGGAGCGCCTGACCCGGCTACCCACCGTCTGGGAAGTGAGTAGCGCCTCTGCCTGGCCACCCGTCTGGGAAGAAGTGAGAGCGCCTCTGCCCGGCCGCCCGTCTGGGAAGAAGTGAGGAGGCCTCTGCCCAGCCACCCGTCTGGGAAGAAGTGAGGAGCACCTCTGCCCGGCCAACCATCGTCGGGGAGGTGAGGATCGCCTCTGCCCGGCCACCCATCATCTGGGAAGTGAGGCGCCTCTGCCCAGCCACCCATTGTCTGGGATGTGAGGCGCCTCTGCCCGACCACCCTGTCTGGGAGGAAGTGAGGAGGCGCCTCTGCCAGCCACCCGTCTGGGAAGAAGTGAGGAGGCTTCTGCCCGGCCGTCCCATCTGGGAAGTGAGGAGTGCCTCTGCCCGGCCGCCCGCGTGGGAGGTGAGGAGCACCTCTGCCCGGCCCCCCATTGTCTGGGAAGTGAGGCGCCTCTGCCCAGGCCACCCCGTCTGGGAGGTGAGGAGCGCCTCTGCCCGGCCGTCCCATCTGGGAGGTGAGGAGCGCCTCTGCCTGGCCACCCATCTCGTCTGGGAGGTGAGGCGCCTCTGCCTGGCCACCATGGAGTCTGGAAGTGAGGCGCCTCTGCCCAGCCACCATCGTCTGGGAGGTGAGGGCGCCTCTGCCCGGCCACCCGCTCGTCTGGGAAGTGAGGAGCACCACTGCCCGGCCACCTGTCGTCTGGGAAATGAGGAGCGCCTCTACCCGGCCACCCATCGTCTGGGAAGTGAGGAACGCCTCTGCCCTGCCGCTTCGTCTGGGAAGTGAGGAGCACATCTGCTCGGCCACCCACCATCTGGGAAGTGAGGAGCGCCTCTGCCTGGCCATCGCGTCTGGAAAGGGAGGAGTGATTCTACCCGGCCACCCATCTTCTGGGAGTTGAGGAGGGCCTCTGCTGGCCACCGGTCCGGGAAGAAGTGAGTAGCGCCTCTGCCTGGCCACCCTGTACGGGAAGAAGTGAGGAGCGCCTCTGCCCGGCCGTCCCATCCGGGAAGAAGTGAGTAGCGCCTCTGCCCGGCCACCCATCGTCAGGGAAGTGAGTTGTGCCTCTGCCCGGCCATCCTGTCTGGGTAGTGAGGAGCGCCTCTGCCCAGCCACCCATCATCTGGGAAGTGAGGAGTGCCTCTGCCCGGCAGCCCCGTCTGGGAGGTGAGGCGCCTCTGCCAGCCACCCATGCGTCTGGGGAAATGAGGCGCCTCTGCTGACCGTAAGTCTGGGGGGGGGGGGTGAGGAGGCGCCTCTGCCCGGCCGCCCGTCTGGGAGGTGAGGCGCCTCTACCTGCCACCCCATCCGGGAAGAACTGAGGAGCACTTCTGCCCGGCCGCCCCGTCTGGGAGGAAGTGAGGAGGCGCCTCTGCCCGGGCACCTAAATGGGGTGAGGAGCACCTCTGCCCAGCCACCCATCGTCTGGGAAGTGAGGGCGCCTCTGTCCGGCCAACCATCGTCTGGGAGGTGAGGAGTGCCTCTGCCCAGCCACCCCGTCTGGGAAGTGAGGAGAGCCTCTGCCCGGCCGCCCGTTTGGGAGGTGAGGAGCACCTCTGCCCGGCCGCCCCGTCTGGGAAGTGAGGAGCGCCTCTTCCCGGCAACCCACCGGCCGGGAAGTGAGGAGGGCCTCTGCCCGGCCACACACCATCTGGGAAGTGAGGAGCGCCTCTGCCCGGCCGCCCAATCTGGGAAGTGAGGAGTGCCTCTGCCCAGCCACCTCATCTGGGAAGTGAGGCCTCTGCCCGGCCACCCATCGTCTGGGAATTGAGGAGGGCCTCTGCCCGGCCACCCATCGTCTGGGAGGTGAGGAGGGCCTCTGCCCGGCCATCCTGTCTGGGAAGAAGTGAGGAGAGCCTCTGCCCGGCCACCCATCATCTGGGAGGTGAGGAGCGCTTCTGCCCGGCCACCATCGTCTGGGAGGTGAGGCGCCTCTACCCGGCCACCCATCATCTGGGAGGTGAGGAGGCTTCTGCCCGGCCACCCATCATCTGGGAAGTGAGGAGCGCCTCTACCCGGCCACCCCTCTGGGAGGTGAGGAGCCTCTGCCCGGCCACCCATCGTCTGGGAGGTGAGGAGGCGCCTCTGCCCGGCCGCCCTGTCTGGGAAGAAGTGAGGAGGCCTCTGCCCGGACATCCCATTTGGGAGGTGAGGGCGCCTCTGCCCAGCCGCCCCGTCTGGGAAGTGAGGAGAGCCTCTGCCCAGCCACCCGATCTGGGAGGTGAGGCGCCTCTACCCGGCCACCCCGTCTGGGAGGATGTGAGGAGCGCCTCTGCCCGACCACCCATCGTCTGGGAAGTGAGAGCGCCTCTGCCCGGCCACCCATCGTCTGGGAAGTGAGGAGCGCCTCTGCCCGGCCACCCCGTCTGGGAAGAAGTGAGGAGCGCCTCTACCCGGCCACCCATTGTCTGGGAGGTGAGGGCGCCTCTGCCCGGCCGCCCCGTCTGGGAGGAGGTGAGGAGCACCTCTGCCCGGCCACCCATTGTCTGGGAGGTGAGGAGATCCTCTGCCAGGCCACCCATCGTCCGGTAAGTGAGGAGCGCCTCTGCCCGGGTACGCATCATTTGGGAAGTGAGGAGCGCCTCTGCCCAGCCGCCCCATCTGGGATGTGAGGAGCGCCTCTACCCGGCCACCCATCGACTGGGAAGTGAGGAGCGCCTCTGCCCGGCCGCCCCATCTGGGAAGAAGTGAGGAGCGCCTCTGCCCGACCACCCTCGTCTGGGAAGTGACGAGCGCCTCTGCCAAGCCGCCCCGTTTGGGGGGGTTGGGAAGTGAGGAGCGCCTCTGCCCGGCCGCCCCGTCTGGGATGTGAGGAGCACCTCTACCCGGCCACCCATCGCCTGGGTGGTGAGGAGGGCTTCTGCCCGGCCGCCCCGTCTGGGAAGAAGTGAGGAGCGCCTCTGCCCGACCACCCACCATCTGGGAATTGAGGAGAGCCTCTGCCAGGCCACCCATCATCTGGGACTTGAGGAGCATCTCTGCCCGTCCACCCATCGTCTGGGAAGAAGTGAGGAGCTCCTCTGCCCGGCCGCCCCGTCTGGGAAGAAGTGAGGCGCCTCTGCCCGGCCACCCATCGTCTGGGATGTGAGGAGGCGCCTCTGCCCGGCCACCCATCGTCTGGGAAGTGAGGAGGCGCCTCTGCCCGGCCACCCGTCTGGGAGGAAGTGAGGCGCCTCTGCCTGGCCACCCATCGTCTGGGGAAGTGAGGGCCTCTGCCCGGACGCCCGTCTGGGAAAAAGGGAGGGACGTCTCTGCCCGGCCACCCCGTCTGGGATGTGAGGAGCGCCTCTGCCCGGACAACCACCATCTGGGATATGAGGAGCGCTTCTGCCCGAAAACCCACCGTCTGGGAAGTGAGGAGCGCCTCTACCCGGCCACCCGTCTGGGAAGTGAGGCGCCTCTGCCTGGCAGCTCCCACGTCACAGAAGTGAGAACACCTCTGCCCTGTCGCCCAATCCGGAAAGAAGTGAGGAGCGCCTCTGCCCGGGCACTCCGTCCGGGAAGAAAGGAGGAGGGCCTCTGCCCGGCCGCCCCGTCTGGGATGTGAGGGGCGCCTCTGCTCGGCCACCCGTCTGGGAAGTGAGGCGCCTCTGCCAGTGCAGCATCATTTGGGAAGTGAGGGGCGCCTCTGCCCAGCCGCCCCTTCTGGGATGTGAGGCGCCTCTGCCAGCCACCCCGTCTGGGAAGTGAGGAGGGCCTCTGCCGGCCACACACCATCTGGGAAGTGAGGAGCGCCTCTTCCTGGCGCCCCGTTTTCTGGGAGGCGAGGAGCGCCTCTGCCCGGCCGCCTCGTCTGGGAAGTGAGGAGCACCTCTGCCCGGCCGCCCGTCTGGGAAGTGAGGAGGCGCCTCTCCGGCCGCCCGTCTGGGAAGAGGTGAGGGGCGCCTCACTTGACCACCCCGTCTGGGAGGAAGTGAGGAGGCGCCTCTGCTCAGCGACAGTTTGCTGATGGTAGCCTCTGCCCGGCCACCCATCGTCTGGGAAATGAGGAGCGCCTCTGCCCGGCCACCCATCGTCTGGGAAGTGAGGAGCGCCTCTGCCTGGCCGCTCCGTCTGGGAAGTGAGGAGCACCTCTGCCCTGTAGCTGTCAGGAAAGTGAGGGAAGCGCCTCTGCCAGGGCACTCCGTCCGGGAAGAAAGGAGGAGGGCTTCTACCCGGCCACCCATCGTCTGGGAGGTGAGGCGCCTCTGCCGGCCACCCATCGTCTGGGAGGTGAGGGAGGCGCCTCTGCCAGGCCACCCATCGTCTGGGAGGTGAGGAGCACCTCTGCCCGACCACCCATCATCTGGGAGGTGAGGGGCGCCTCTGCCCGACCCGCCTCATCTGGGAAGTGAGGCGCCTCTGCCCGGCAGCCCGTCTGGGAGGAAGTGAGGTGCATACTCCAGCCCGGCCATCCCATTTGGGAAGTGAGGCCTCTAGCCGCCCCATCTGGGATGTGAGGAGCGCCTCTACCCGGCCACCCATGCATACCAGGGTTGAGGCCTCTGCCCGGCCACCCATGCGTCTGGGAAGTGAGGAGCACCTCTGCCCGACCACCCATCATCTGGGAGGTGAGGGAGCACCTCTGCCCGTCCACCCATGGAGTCTGGGATGTGAGGAGCACCTCTGCCCGGCCGCCCCGTCTGGGAGGTGAGGGGCGCCTCTGCCCGGCCACCCATGCGTCTGGGGAAATGAGGAGCGCCTCTGCCCGGCCACCCCGTCTGGGAGGTGAGGAGGGCCTCTGCCCGGCCGCCCCGTCTGGGAAGAAGTGAGGAGGGCCTCTGCCCGGCCACCCTGTCTGGGAGGTGAGGAGCGCCTCTGCCCGGCCACCCATCGTCTGGGAAGTGAGGAGCCCTCTGCCCGGCCACCCATCGTCTGGGAGGTGAGGAGCACCTCTGCCCGGCCACCCATCGTCTGGGAGGTGAGGAGCCTCTGCCCAGCCGCCCCGTCTGGGAGGAAGTGAGGAGCCTCTGCCCGGCCACCCATCGTCTGGGGAGGTGAGGAGCACCTCTGCCCGACCACCCATTGTCTGGGAGGTGAGGAGCGCCTCTGCCCGGCCACCCATGCGTCTGGGAAGTGAGGAGCACCTCTGCCTGTCCTTTAATCCGGAGAAAGTGAGAGCCTCTGCCCGGGCCACCCCGTCTGGGAAGAAGTGAGGAGGGCCTCGGCCCGGCCACCCATCATCTGGGGAGGTGAGGGCGCCTCTGCCGGCCACCCATGCGTCTGGGAAGTGAGGAGGGCCTCTGCCCGGCCACACACCATCTGGGAGGAGAGGAGCGCCTCTGCCCGGCCGCCCATCTGGGAAGTGAGGAGCCTCTGCCCGGCCACGCATGCGTCTGAGATGTGAGGAGCGCCTCTGCCCGGCCACACATCGTCTGGGAGGTGAGGCCTCTGCCCGGCCGCCCGTCTGGGAGGAAGTGAGGAGTGCCTCTGCCCGGCCACACACCATCTGGGGTGGGGAGAGCCTCTGCCCGGCCACCCATGCGTCTGGGAGGTGAGGAGCACCTCTGCCCGGCCACCCATCGTCTGGGAGGTGAGGAGCGCCTCTGCCCGGCCGCCCCGTCTGGGAGGTGAGGAGCACCTCTGCCCGGCCGCCACGTCTGGGAAGTGAGGATCACCTCTGCCCGGCCACCCATGCGTCTGGGAAGTGAGGGCGCCTCTGCCCGGCCACCCATGCGTCCAGGAGGAGCGCCTCTGCCCGGCCGCCCTGTCTGGGAAGTGAGGAGCACTCTGCCCGGCCACCCTGTCTGGGAGGAGGTGAGGGAGGCCTCTGCCCAGCCGCCCGTCTGGGAAGTGAGGGCGCCTCTGCCCGGCCGCCCGTCTGGGAAGTGAGGCACCTCTGCCCGGCCACCCATCATCTGGGAAGTGAGGAGCGCCTCTGCCCGGCCACCCATCATCTGGGAGGTGAGGCGCCTCTGCCCGGCCGCCCGTCTGGGAGGAAGTGAGGGAGGCGCCTCTGCCCGGCCGCCTCGTCTGGGAAGTGAGGAGTGGGACCGCCTCTGCCCGGCCGCCCGTCTGGGAGGAAGTGAGGAGCGCCTCTGCCAGCCACGCATCGCCTGGGAGGTGAGGGGCGCCTCTGCCCGGCCGCCACGTCTGGGAGGAAGTGAGGAGGCGCCTCTGCCCGGCCACCCACCATCTGGGAGGTGAGGAGAGCCTCTGCCCGGCCACCCATCGTCTGGGAAGTGAGGGAGGCGCCTCTGCCCGGCCACCCATCGTCTGGGAAGTGAGGAGGCGCCTCTGCCCAGCCACCCATCGTCTGGGAGGTGAGGGAGGCGCCTCTGCCCGGCCACCCATCGTCTGGGAGGTGAGGGGCGCCTCTGCCCGACCACCCACCATCTGGGAAGTGAGGAGAGCCTCTGCCCGGCCGCCCCGTCTGGGAAGTGAGGAGCACCTCTGCCCGGCCACCCATTGTCTGGGAGGTGAGGGAGCACCTCTGCCCGGCCACCCATGCGTCTGGGAGGTGAGGGGAGCCTCTGCCCGGCCACCCATCGTCTGGGAAGTGAGGGAGGCGCCTCTGCCCGGCCACCCATCCTCTGGGAAGTGAGGAGCACCTCTGCCCAGCCGCCCGTCTGGGAGGAAGTGAGGAGCGCCTCTGCCCAGCCGCCCCGTCTGGGAAGAAGTGAGGAGCGCCTCTGCCCGGCCACCCCATCTGGGAAGTGTGGAGCACCTCTGCCCGGCCACCCACAATCTGGGAAGTGAGGAGTGCCTCTGCCCAGCCACCCATCGTCTGGGAAGTGAGGGAGGCGCCTCTGCCCGACCACCCATTGTCTGGGAAGTGAGTAGCGCCTCTGCCCTACCACCCACCGTCTGGGAGGTGAGGGAGGCGCCCTTTCTTAGCTGCTCCATCTTGGAAGTGAGGAGCACCTCTTCCCGGCCACCCATCACCTGGGAGCTGAGGTGAACCTCTGCAGGGCCGTCCCGTCTGGGAGGAAGTGAGAGCACCTCTGCCCGGCCACCCATTGTCTGGGAGGTGAGGAGCACCTCTGCCCAGCCACCCATCGTCTGGGAAGTGAGGCGCCTCTGCCCGGCCACCCATCGTCTGGGAAGTGAGGAGGCGCCTCTGCCCGACCACCCATTGTCTGGGAAGTGAGGCGCCTCTGCCCAGCCACCCATCGTCTGGGAGGTGAGGAGCATGCCTCTGCCCGCCCACCCCATCTGGGAAGTGAGGGGTGCCTCTGTCTGGCCGACCCGTCTGGGAATGGAGATGCGCCTCTACCCGTCCACCTATCGCCTGGGAAGTGAGGGGCGCCTCTGCCCAGCCGCCCCGTCTGGGAAGTGAAGGGCGCCTCTGCCCGGCCACCCACAATCTGGAAAATGAGGAGCACCTCTGCCCGACCACCCACCGTCTGGGAAGTGAGGAGAGCCTCTGCCCGGCCACCCATTGTCTGGGACGTGAGGAGCGCCACTGCCCGGCGACCCCGTCTGGGAAGTAGTCCCGGCTGCCCCATCTGGGAAGTGAGAGCGCCTCTGCCCGGCCACCCATGCGTCTGGGAGTGAGGGAGGCGCCTCTGCCCGGCCACCCATTGTCTGGGAAGTGAGGAGCGCCTCTGCCCGGCCGCCCCGTCTGGGAGGAAGTGAGGAGCGCCTCTGCCCGGCCACCCCGTCTGGGAAGAAGTGAGGAGCGCCTCTGCCCGGCCGCCCTGTCTGGGAAATGAGGAGCGCCTCTGCCCAGCCACCCATCGTCTGGGAGGAAGTGAGGTGCGCCTCTGCCCGGCCGCCCTGTCTGGGAAGAAGTGAGGAGCACCTCTGCCCGGCCTCGCCATCATCTGGGGAAATGAGGGCGCCTCTGCCAGCCACCCATCGTCTGGGAAGTGAGGAGCGCCTCTGCCCGGCCTCCCATCATCTGGGAAATGAGGAGCCCTCTGCCCGGCCACCCATCGTCTGGGAAGTGAGGCGCCTCTGCCCGCCCATTGTCTGGGAGTGAGGGCGCCTCTGCCCGGCCACCCCGTCTGGAAGGAAGTGAGGAGGCCTCTGCCCGGCCGCCCGTCTGGGAAGTGAGGAGCGCCTCTGCCCGGCCACCCACCATCTGGGAAGTGAGGAGGCGCCTCTGCCAGCCACCCATCATCTGGAAGTGAGGCGCCTCTGCCTGGGCGCCCGTCTGGGAAGAAGTGAGGAGCACCTCTGCCCGGCCGCCCGTCTGGGAAGTGAGGCGCCTCACCCAGCCACCCATCATCTGGGAAGTGAGGCGCCTCTGCCCGGCCACCCATCGCCTGGGAAGTGAGGAGCGCCTCTGTCCGGCCACCCATCGCCTGGGAGGTGGGGAGCGCCTCTGCCCGGCCGCCCCGTCTGGGAGGAAGTGAGGAATGCCTCGGCCCGGCCGCCCTGTATGGGAAGAAGTGAGGAGCGCCTCTGCCCGACTGCCCCATCTGGGAAGTGAGGGAGGCCTCTGCCCGGCCACCCTCGCCTGGGAAGTGAGGAGGCCTCTGCCCGGCCACCCCGTCTGGAAGGAAGTGAGGAGTGCCTCTGCCCGGGCGCCCCGTCCGGTAAGAAGTGAGGAGCGCCTCTGCCCAGCGTCCCATCGTCCTGGAGGTCAGGAGTGCCTCTGCCCGGCCACCCATCTTCTGGGAGGTGAGGGAGGCGCCTCTGCCCGGCCACACATCGTCTGGGATGTGAGGCGCCTCTGCCAGCCACCCATCTTCTGGGAGGTGAGGCGCCTCTGCCAGCCACCCATCTTCTGGGAGGTGAGGCGCCTCTGCCCGGCCACCCATCGTCTCGGAAGTGAGGAGTGCCTCTGCCTGGCCACCCATCTTCTGGGAGGTGAGGGAGGCGCCTCTGCCGGCCACCCCTCGTCTGGGCAGTGAGGAGCACCTCTGCCCGGCCGCCCCGTCTGGGAAGTGAGGAGCGCCTCTGCCCGGCCGCCCCATCTGGGAGGTGAGGCGCCTCTGCCCGGCAGCCCTGTCTGGGAGGTGAGGAGCGCCTCTGCGCGGCCGCCCATCTAGGAGGTGAGGAATGCCTCTGCCCAGCCACCCATCTTCTGAGAAGTGAGGAGCGCCTCTGCCCGGCCACCCATTTTCTGGGAGGTGAGGAGTGCGCCTCTGCCCAGCCACCCACCATCTGGGAAGTGAGGAGGCGCCTCTGCCCGGCCGCCCCATCTGGGAAGTGAGGAGGCGCCTCTGCCCAGCCACCCATGGTCTGGGGAGGTGAGGCGCCTCTGCCAGGCCACCCATCATCATCTGGGATGTGAGGCGCCTCTGCCTGGGTGCCCGTCCAGAAAGATGTGAGGGAGGCACCTCTGCCCGGCCACCCACCGTCTGGGAAGTGAAGAGTGCCTCTGCCCGGCCGCCCCATCTGGGAAATGAGGAGGTGCTTCTGCCCGGCCACCCATCGTCTGGGAAGTGAGGAGCACCTCTGCCCGGCCACCCATCTTCTGGGAATTGAGGAGCGCCTCTGCCCGAACATCCTGTCTGGGAAGTGAGGAGCACCTCTGCCCAGCCACCCATCGTCTGGGAGTTGAGGAGCGCCTATGCCCAGCCACCCCGTCAAGGAGGAAGTGAGGAGCACCTCTGCCCGGCCACACATCGTCTGGGAGGTGAGTAAGCCTCTGCCCGGCCATCCTGTCTGGGAAGTGAGGAGCACCTCTGCCCAGCCACCCATCATCTGGGAGGTGAGGAGCGCCTGCCCAGCCACCCCGTCAGGGAGGAAGGAGCGCCTCTGCCCGGCCATCCTGTCTGGGAAGTGAGGAGCGCCTCTGCCAGCCAACCATCGTCTGGGAGGTGAGGAGCGCCTCTGCCCAGGCCACCCATCGTCTGGGAATGAGGAGCGCCTCTGCCTGGACACCCATCTTCTGGGAGTGAGGGCGCCTCTGCCCGGCCACACATCGTCTGGGAGGTGAGGAGCGCATCTGCCTGGCCACCTATCGTCTGGGACATCAGGAGCGCATCTGCCTGGCCACCTATCGTCTGGGTCATGAGGAGCGCCTCTGCCCGGCCACCCAGTCTGGGAAGAAGTGAGGAGCGCCTCTGCCCGGCCACCCAGTCTGGGAAGTGAGGAGCGCCTCTGCCTGGCCACCCATCGCCTGGGAAGTGAGGAGCGCCTCTGCCGGGTCATCCTGTCTGGGAGGTGAGGAGCGCCTCTGCCCGGCCACCCAGTCTGGGAGGAAGTGAGGAGCGCCTCTGCCCGGCCACCCCATTTGGGAAGAAATGAGGCGCCTCTGCCCAGCCACCCATCGTCTGGGAAGTGAGGAGAGCCTCTGCCCGGCCACCCATGGTCTGCGTGGTTAGGAGCGCCTCTGCCCGGCCACCCCCTCTGTGAAGTGAGGAGCGCATCTGCCCAGCCGCCCCGTCTGGTAAGTAAGGAGCACCTCTGCCCGGCCGCCCCATCTGGGAAGTGAGGAGTGCCTCTGCCCGGCCACCCATGCGTCTGGGGAAGTGAGGAGTGCCACTGCCCGGCCGCCCCGTCCGGGAGGAAGTGAGGAGCGCCTCTGCCTGGCGGCCCCATCCTGGGAAGTGAGGAGGCGCCTCTGCCCGCCGCCTGCCTGGGAAGTGAGGGAGGCCTCTGCCCGGCCACCCATCGCCTGGGAAGTGAGGAGCGCCTCTGCCCGGCCACCCATCGTCTGGGATGAGGAGGCCTCTGCCCGGCCGCCTTGTCTGGGAAGTGAGGAGCGCCTCTGCCCGGCCACCCCGTCTGGGAGGAAGTGAGGAGCGCCTCTGCCCAGCCACCCCGTCTGGGAAGTGAGGAGCGCCTCTGCCCGGCCGCCCGTCTGGGAAGTGAGGAGGGTGCCTCTGCCCGGCCACCCATGCGTCTGGGAGGTGAGGGCGCCTCTGCCCAGCCACCATCGTCTGGGAAATGAGGCGCCTCTGCCAGCCACCCATGCGTCTGGGAAGTGAGGGAGCGCCTCTGCCCGGCCACCCATCGCCTGGGAGGTGAGGAGCACCTCTGCCCGACACCCATCGCCTGGGAGGTGAGGAGTGCCTCTGCCCGGCCGCCTTGTCTGGGAAGTGAGGAGTGCCTCTGCCCAGCCACCCATCATCTGGGAGGTGAGGAGCGCCTCTGCCCGCCACCCTGTCTGGGAGGAAGTGAGGATTGCCCCTGCCCAGCAGCCCCATCGGAGGTGAGGAGCGCCTCTGCCCAGCCGCCCCATTTGGGAAGTGAGGAGCACCTCTGCCCGGCCGCCTTGTCTGGGAAGTGAGGAGCGCCTCTGCCCGGCCACCCCGTCTGGAAGGAAGTGAGGAGCGCCTCTGCCCGGCCACCCCGTCTGGGAAGAAGTGAGGAGCACCTCTGCCAGCCACCCATCATCTGGGAAGTGAGGAGCGCCTCTGCCTTGCAACCACATCTGGGAGGTGAGGAGCGCCTCTGCCCGGACACCCACCGTCTGGGAAGTGAGGAGGCCTCTGCACGGCCACCTCGTCTGGGAAGTGAGGAGCGCATCTGCCCGGCCACCCCGTCTGGGAGGAAGTGACGAGGGGCCTCTGCCCAGCCACCCCTCTGGGAGGTGAGGAGCACCTCTGCCCGGCCACCCATTGTCTGGGAGGTGAGGAGCGCCTCTGCCTGGGACCCATCGTCTGGGAAGTGAGGAGGCGCCTCTGCCTGGCCACCCATCGTCTGGGAGGTGAGGCGCCTCTGCCCAGCCACCCATCGTCTGGGAAGTGAGGAGTGCCTCTGCCCGGCCACCCATCATCTGGGAGGTGAGGAGCGCCTCTGCCTGGCCACCCATCGTCTGGGAAGTGAGGAGTGCCTCTGCCCGGCCACCCCGTCTGGGAAGTGAGGAGCGCCTCTGCCCGACACCCACCGCCTGGGAAGAAGTGAGGAGCGCCTCTGCCCGGCCACCCCGTCTGGGAAGAAGTGAGGAGCGCCTCTGTCTGGCCACCCATCGTCTGGGATGAGGAGTGCCTCTGCCCGGCCGCCTCGTCTAGGAAGGGGCGCCTCTGCCTGGCCACCCATCGCCTGGGAGGTGAGGAGAGTCTGCCTGGACACCCACCGCCTGGGAAGTCAGGAGCACCTCTGCCCGGCCACCCCATCTGGGAAGTGAGGAGCCCCTGCCCGGCCACCCCGTCTGGGAATTGAGGAGCGCCTCTGCCCGACGACCCAACGGGTGGGAAATGAGGAGCGCCTCTGCCCGGCCACCCCGTCTGGGAAGAAGTGAGGAGCCTCTGCCCGCCACCCATTGTCTGGGAAGTGAGGAGCCTGCCCGGCCGCCTGCCTGGGAGGTGAGGGGCGCCTCTGCCTGGCCACCCATCTCCTGGGAAGTGAGGAGGCCTCTGCCCGGCCACCCATCTCCTGGGAAGTGAGGGGCGCCTCTGCCCGGCCACCCCGTCTGGGAGGAAGTGAGGAGGCGCCTCTGCCAGGCCTTCCATTGTCTGGGAAGTGAGGAGCCCTCTGCCTGGCCACACATCATCTGGGAGGTGAGGAGGCGCCTCTGCCCGGCCACCCCGTCTGGGAAGAAGTGAGGAGCGCTCTGCCCGGCAGCCCCGCCTGGGAGGTGAGGAGCGCCTCTGCCTGGCCACCCATCTCCTGGGAGGTGAGGAGCGCCTCTGCCCGGCCGCCCCGTCTGGGAGGAAGTGAGGAGCGCCTCTGCCCGGCCACACTGTCTGGGAAGAAGTGAGGAGCCTCTGCCAGGCCTTCCATTGTCTGGGAAGTGAGGAGCGCCTCTGCCCGGCCACCCATCGTCTGGGAGGTGAGGAGCGCCTCTGCCCGGCCGCCCGTCTGGGAGGAAGTGAGGAGAGCCTCTGCCCGGCCACCCCGTCTGGGAGTAAGTGAGGAGAGCCTCTGCATGGCCACACATCATCTGGGAAGTGATGAGCACCTCTGCCCGTCCACCCATCTTCTGGGAGGTGAGGGAGCGCCTCTGCCCAGCCACACTGTCTGGGAAGAAGTGAGGAGCGCCTCTGCCCTGCCACCACGTCTGGGAAGTGAGGAGCGCCTCTGCCCGGCCACCCACGTCTGGGAGGTGAGGAGTGCCTCTGCCCGCCACCCATCTCCTGGGAGGTGAGGGAGCGCCTCTGCCCGGCCACCCCGTCTGGGAAGAAGAGGAGCGCCTGCCCGCCACCCCTGCCTGGGAAGTGAGAGCGCCTCTGCCCGCCACCCATCTCCTGGGAGGTGAGGAGCGCCTGCCCGCCGCCTGTCTGGGAAGAAGTGAGGAGAGCCTCTGCCCAGCCGCCCCGAAGAAGTGAGGAGCCTGCCCGCCACCCACCATCTGGGAAGAAGTGAGGAGCGCCTGCCCGCCGCCTGTCTGGGAGGTGAGGAGCGCCTCTGCCCGGCCACCCATCGTCTGGGAAGTGAGGAGCGCCTCTGCCCTGCCACCCACCATCTGGGAAGTGAGGACGCCTCTGCCCGGCCACCCGTCGTCTGGGAAGTGAGGAGCGAAGCTAGTCCCCGCCACCCCTGCCTGGGAGGAAGTGAGGAGCCTCTGCCCGGCCACCCTGCCTGGGAAGTGAGAGCGCCTCTGCCCTGCCACCCACCATCTGGGACGTGAGGAGCCTGCCCGCCACCCATTGTCTGGGAAATGAGGAGCGCCTCTGCCCGGCCCTCATGTCTGGGAAGTTAGGAGCGCCTCTGACCGGCCACCCACCGTCTGGGAGGTGAGGAGCGCCTCTGCCCTGCCACACCATCTGGGAAGAAGTGAGGAGCACCTCTGCCCGGCCACCCACCATCTGGGAAGAAGTGAGGAGCCTCTGCCCGCCACCCATCGCCTGGGAAGTGAGGAGCCTCTGCCCGCCATCCTGTCTGGGAAGTGAGGAGCCTCTGCCCGCCGCCTCATCTGGGAGGAAGTGAGGAGCCTCTGCCCGCCACCACCCCTGCCTGGGAAGAAGTGAGGAGCGCCTCTGCCCGGCCACCCATCTCCTGGGAGGTGAGGAGTGCCTCTGCCCGGCCACCCACCATCTGGGAAGAAGTGAGGAGCCTCTGCCCGCCATACCCATCGTCTGGGAAATGAGGAGCCTCTGCCTGGCCACCCATCTGCCTGGGAAGTGAGGAGCCTGCCCGGCCACCGCTGTCTGGGAAGAAGCGAGGAGCGCCTCTTCCCAGACACCCCATCTTGGAAGAAGTGAGGAGCGCCTCTGCCCGGCCATCCTGTCTGTGAAGTGAGGAGAGCCTCTGCCAGGGCACCCATCGTCTGGGAAGTGAGGAGAGCCCTCTGCCTGGCCACCCATCATCTGGGAAATGAGGGCGCCTCTGCCCGGCCACCCACCATCTGGGAAGAAGTGAGGAGCGCCTCTGCCCATCCACCCATCGTCTGGGAGGTGAGGAGCGCCTCTGCCCCGCCACCCATCGTCTGGGAAGTGAGGCCTCTGCCCGGCCACCCATCATCTGGGAAATGAGGAGCCCTCTGCCCGGCCACCCATCGTCTGGGAAATGAGGAGCACCTCTGCCTGACCACCCACAGTCTGGGAAGTGAGCAGTGCCTCTGCCCGGCCGCCCGTTTGGGAAGTGAGGAGAGCCTCTGCCCGGCCGCAAGCCTGTCGGGAAGAAGTGAGGAGGCAGGGCGTCTGCACAACCACCCACCATCTGGGAAGTGAGGAGCACCTCTGCCCGGCCGCCCCCTGGGAGGTGAGGAGCACCTCTCCCTGGCCACCGGTCGTCTGGGAGGTGAGGAGGGCCTCTGCCCGGCCACCCATCGTCTGGGAATTGATGAGCGCCTCTGCCCTGCCACCAATCGTCTGGGAAGTGAGGAGCGCCTCGGCCCGGCCACCCATCGCCTGAGAAGTGAGCAGTGCCTCTGCCCGACCACCCACCGTCTGGGAAGTGAGGATCGCCTCTTCCCGGCCACCCCGTTTGGGAAGTAAGGAGCGCCTCTGCACGGCCACACATCGTCTGGGAAATGAGGTGCGCCTCTTCCCAGCCAACCGTCATCTTGGAAATTGGGAGAGACACTACCCAGCCACCCATCGTCTGGGAAATGAGGAGATCCTCTGCCCGGCCGCACCTTGAGGGAGGAAGAGAGGAGACCCTCTGCCCGGCCACCCCGTCTGGAACTTGAGGAGAGCCTCTGCCTGGCCACCCATCTTCTGGGATGTGAGGAGCGCCTCTGCCCGGCTGCCTCGTCTGGGAGGGAAGTGAGGAACGCCTCTGCCCGGCAACACCGTCTGGGAGGAAGTGGGAACGCTTCTGCCCGGCCACCCATCGCCTGGGAAGTGAGGAGAGCCTCTGCCCGCCACCCACCGCCTGGGAAGAAGTGAGGAGCCGCCTCTGCCCGCCACCGCCTGGGAAGAAGTGAGGAGAGCTCTCTGCCCGGCCACCAATGGTCTGGGAGGTGAGGACTGCCTCTGCCCGGCAGCCCCGTCTGGGAAGTCAGGAGCGCCTCTGACCGGCCACGCTGTCTGGGAAGTGTGGAGCGCCTGTGCTCGACCACCCAACGTGTGGGAAGTGAGGAGCGCCTCTGCCAGGCCACCCATCGTCTGGGAAATGAGGAGCCTCTGCCCAGCCACTCATCGTCTGGGAAATGAGGAGCGCCTCTGCCCGGCCACCCATCGTCTGGGAAGTAAGCAGTGCCTCTGCCCGACCACCCAACTTCTGGGAAGTGAGGGGCGCCTCTTCAAGGCCGCCCGGTTTGGGAAGTAAGGAACGCCTCTGCACGGCCACACATCGTCTGGGAAATGAGGAGCGCCTCTTCCCAGCCAACCATCGTCTTGGAAATTGGGAGAGACTCTGCCCAGCCACCCATCGTCTGGGAAATGAGGAGTTCCTCTGCCCGGCCGCCCCTTGAGGGAGGAAGAGAGGAGCCCCTCTGCCCGGCCAGCCCGTCTGGAATGAAGTGAGGAGGGCCTCTGCCCGGCCACCCACTCTGGGAAGAAGTGAGGAGCTCCTTTATCCGTCCACCCCGTCTGGGAAGTGAGGAGCGCCTCTTCCCGGCCGCCCTCGTCTGGGAAGTAAGGAGCGCCTCTGCACGGCCACACATCGTCTGGGAAATGAGGAGCGCCTCTTCCCAGCCAACAGTCGTCTTGGAAATTGGGAGAGACTCTGCCCAGCAAACCATCGTCTGGGAAGTGAGGAGGGCCTCTGCCCGGACACCCAGTCTGGAAGAAGTGAGAGCCTGCCCAGCCACCCATCGCCTGTGATGTGAGGAGCCTGCCCGCCATCCTGTCTGGGAAGTGAGGAGCCTGCCCGGCCATCCTGCCTGGGAAGTGAGGAGTGCCTCTGCCCAGCCACCCATCGTCTGGGAAATGAGGAGTTCCTCTGCCCGGCCGCCCCTTGAGGGAGGAAGAGAGGAGCCCCTCTGCCCAGCCACCCGTCTGGAATGAAGTGAGGAGGGCCTCTGCCCGGACACCCAGTCTGGGAAGAAGTGAGGAGCCTGCCCGCCATCCTGTCTGGGAAGTGAGGAGTGCCTCTGCCCGGCCATCCTGTCTGGGAAGTTCGGAGTGCCTCTGCCCGGCCTCCCATCGCCTGGGAAGTGAGGAGCCTCTACCCGGCCACCCATCGTCTGGGAAGTGAGGAGCGCCTCTGCCCGGCCCTCCTGTCTGGGAAGTGAGGAGCGCCTCAGCCTGGCCGCAATGTCTGGGAGGAAGTGAGGAGCGCCTGCCCGCCCCCTCGTCTGGGAAGTGAGAGCCCCTGCCCAGCCACCCATCGCCTGGGAAGTGAGGAGCCTCTGCCCGGCCATCCTGTCTGGGATGAAGGGAGGAGAGTCTCTGCCCAGCCACCCATCGCCTGGGAAATGAGGAGCGCCTCTGCCCGCCACCCACTGCCTGGGAAATGAGGAGCCACTCTCCCCGCCACCCATCGCCTGGGAAGTGAGGGCGCCTCTGCCCGCCACCCACTGCCTGGGAAATGAGGAGCGCCTCTGCCCGCCACCCATCGTCTGGGAAGTGAGCAGCGCCTCTGCCCGTCCACCCACTGCCTGGGAAGTGAGGCGCGCCTCTGCCCGCCACCCCTCGTCTGGGAGGTGAGGAGCGCCTCTGCACGGCCGCCCCCTCTGGGAGGAAGTGAGTAGCACCACCACAACCCCGCCTGGGAAGTGAGGAGCGCCTGCCCGCCACCCACCGTCTGGGAAGTGAGGAGCGCCTCTGCCCAGCCGCCCTGTCTGGGAAGTGAGGAGCGCCTCTGCCCGCGCACCCATCGCCTGGGACATGAGGAGTGCCTCTGCCCGCCACCCATCTGGGAAGAAGTGAGGCGCCTCTGCCCAGCCACCCATCGCCTGGGAAGAGAGGAGCGCCTCTGCCCGGCCACCCATCTGGAACGAAGTGAGGAGGGCCTATGCCCGGCCCCCCAGTCTGGGAAGAAGTGAGGAGCGCCTCTGCCCGCCACCCATCGCCTGGGAAGTGAGAGGGCCTCTGCCCGGCCACCCATCGTCTGGGAAGTGAGGAGCGCCTCTGCCCGGCCACCCATCGTCTGGGAAGTGAGGAGGGCCTCTGCCCGCCACCCATCGCTGGGAAGTGAGGAGCACCTCTGCCGGGCCACCCACCGCTGGGAAGAGAGGAGCGCCTCTGCCCGCCACCCATCTGGGAAGTGAGGAGGGCGCCTCTGTCTGGCCACCCATCGTCTGGGAGGTGAGGAGGGCCTCTGCCCAGCCATCCATCGTCTGGGATGTGAGGAACGCCTCTGCCCGCCACCCATCTGGGAAGTAAGTGAGGAGCGACTCTGCCCGGCCAGCCATCGTATGGGAGGTGAGGAGCGCCTCTGCCCAGCCACCCATCTCCTGGGAGGTGAGGTGCGCCTCTGCCTGGCCACCCATCATCTAGGAGGTGAGGAGCACCCTGCCCGGCCGCCCCGTCTGGGAGGTGAGGAGCGCCTCTGCCCGGCCACCCATTGTCTGGGAGGTGAGGAGCGCCTCTGCCCGCCGCCTGTCTGGGAAGAAGTGAGGAGCGCCTCTGCCCGCCACCCATCGCCTGGGAAGTGAGGAGCGCCTCTGCCCGCCGCCTGCCTGGGAAGTGAGGAGCGCCTCTGCCCGCCGCCTGTCTGGGAAGTGAGGAGCGCCTCTGCCCGGCCGCCCCTTCTGGGAGGTGAGCAGCGCCTCTGCCCGGCCAAACATCGCTCAGACATTTCTGCCCGGCCACCCATCGTCTGGGAAGTGAGGAGTGCCTCTGCCCAGCCACCCACCGTCTGGGAGGTGAAGAGCGCCTGTGCCCTGCTGCCCCATTTGGGAAGTCAGGAGTGCCTCTGCCCAGCCACCCATCCTCTGGGAAGTGAGGATCGCCTCTGCCCAGCCACCCATCGCCTGGGAGGAGAGGAACGCCTCTGCCCGGCCGCCCCATCTGGGAAGTGATTAGCACCTCTGCCCGGCCGCCCCGTCTGGGAAGTGAGCAGCGCCTCTGCCTGACAACCCACCATCTGTGATGTGAGGAGCGCCTCTGCCCGGCCGCCCCGTTGGGAAGTGAGTAGCGCCTCTGCCCAGCCACCCATTGTCTGGGAAATGAGGAGCGCCTCTGCCTGGCCACCCATCGTCTGGGAAATGAGGAGTGCCTCTGCCCGGCCTCTCATCGTCTGGGAAATGAGGAGTGCCTCTGCCCGCCACCGATCGTCTGGGAAGTGAGGAGCACCTCTGCCCAGCCACCCTGTTTGGGAAGAAGTGAGGAGCGCCTCTGCCCGCCACCTGTTTGGGAAGAAGTGAGGAGCGCCTCTGCCCGGCCGCCCCGTCCGGGAAGAAGTGAGGAGCCTGCCCGGCCACCCATCCCCCAAGAATTGAGGAGTTTTTCTGCCAGTCTGGAACGTCCGGGAAGAAGTGAGGAGCGCCTCTGCCCGGCCACCCGTCTGGGAAGAAGTGAGGAGCGCCTCTGCCCGCCACCCATCGTCTGGGAGGTGAGGAGCACCTCTGCCCAGCCACCCATCGCTTGGGAAGTGAGGAGCGCCTGCCCGCCACCCATCGCCTGGGAAGTGAGGCGCCTCTGCCCAGCCACCCATCGCCTGGGAAGTGAGGAGCGCCTGCCCGCCACCCATCGCTTGGGAAGTGAGGAGCCTCTGCCCGGCCACCCGTCTGGGAAGAAGTGAGGAGCGCCCGCCACCCATCGCTTGGGAAGTGAGGAGGCGCCTCTGCCCGCGGCCGCCCGTCTGGGAAGAAGTGAGAGCGCCTCTGCCCAAGCCACCCTGTCTGGGAAGAAGTGAGGAGTGCCTCTGCCCGCCACCCATCGTCTGGGAAGTGAGGAGCGCCTGCCCGCCACCCATCGCCTGGGAAGTGAGGAGCACCTCTGCCCGGCCACCCACTGCCTGGGAAATGAGGAGCGCCTGCCCGCCACCCATCGCTTGGGAAGTGAGGAGTGCCTCTGCCCGGGCGCCCCGCCTGGGAAGAAGTGAGGAGCGCCTCTGCCCAGCCACCCATCGCCTGGGAAGTGAGGAGCGCCTCTGCCCGCCGCCTGCCCAGAAAGAAGTGAGGAGTGCCTCTGCCCGCCACCCATCGTCTGGGAAGTGAGTAGCACCTCTGCCCGGCCACCCATCGTCTGGGAAATGAGGAGTGCCTCTGCCCAGCCACCCATCATCTGGGAAGTGAGGAGTGCCTCTGCCCGCCACCCATCGTCTGGGAAGTGAGGAATGCCTCTGCCCGCCACCCATCGTCTGGGAAGTGAGGAGCGCCCCTACCTGGCCGCCCCGTCTGGGAAGTGAGGAGTGCCTCTGCTCGGCCACCCATCATCTGGGAGGTGAGGAGCGCCTCTGCCCGGCCATCCGTCTGGGAGGTGAGGAGCGCCTCTGCCCGGCCACCCATCGCCTGGGAAATGAGGGGCGCCTCTGTCCGGCCACCAATCGTCTGGGAAATGAGGAGCCACTCTGCCCGGCCACCCATCGTCTGGGATGAGGAGAGCCTGTGCCCGGCCGCCTTGTCTGGGAAATGAAGATCGCCTCTGCCCGGCCACCCCATCTGGAAGGAAGTGAGGAGCGCCTCTGCCCGGCCACCCCGTCTGCGAGGAAGTGAGGAGGGTCTCTGCCCAGCCACCCCGTCTGTGAAGAAGTGAGGAGCGCCCCTGCCCAGCCACCCCTGGGAAGTGAGGAGCGCCTCTGCCCGGCCACTCATCATCTGGGATAGTGAGCGCCTCTGCCTGGCCGCCTCATCTGGGAAGTGAGGAGCACCTCTGCCCGGCCGCCCATCGTCTGGGAAATGAGGAGTGCCTCTGCTCGGCCACCCATCGTCTGGGAAGTGAGGATCGCCTCTGCCAGGCCGCCTCGTCTGGGAAGTGAGGATGGCCTCTGCTCGGCCACCCATCGTCTGGGAAGTGAGGAGCGCCTCTGCCCAGCCACCCATCACCTGGGAGGTGAGGAGCGCCTCTGCCCGGCCGCCCGTCTGGGAAGTGAGGAGGTTCCCCTGCCCTGTCGCCCATCCCGGGAAGAAGCGCGAGGTTTGATCTCTCCCCGGGCCGCCCCTGCACGGGAAGAAGTGAGGAGATCTCGTCTGGCCGCATCGCCTGGGAGGTGAGGAGCCTCTGCCCGGCCACCCATCGTCTGGGAAATGAGGAGCACCTGCCCGTCCGGTTCCCTCAAACCGAGAGGGAGCGCCTCTGCCTGGCCACCCATCGTCTGGGAGGTGAGGAGCCTCTGCCCGGCCACCCATCGTCTGGGAAATGAGGAGCGCCTCTGCCCGGCCACCCCTTCTGGGAGGATGTGAGGAAGGCCTCTGCTCGGCCACCCATCGGCTGGGAGGTTCGGAGGGCCTCTGCCCGGCCACCCATCATCTGGGAAGTGAGGAACGTCTCTTCCCGGCTATCCTGTCTGGGAAGTGAGCGCCTCTGCCCTCACGCCTGCCTGGGAAGTGAGCAGCGCCTCTGCCCGACAACACACTGTTTGGGAGGTGAGGAGCGCCTCTGCCCGGCCACACCTTTCTGGGAAATGAGGAGCGCCTCTGCCCAGACACCCATCGTCTGGGAAATGAGGAGCGCCTCTGCCCGGCCACCCATCACCTGGGAAGTGAGGAGTGCCTCTGCCCGGCCATCCTGTCTGGGAAATGAGGATCACCTCTGCCCAGCCACCCATTGTCTGGGACGTGAGGAGCGCCTCTGCTGGGCCACCCCATCTGGGAAGAAGTGAGGAGTGCCTCTGCCCGCCATCCTGTCTGGGAAGTGAGGAGCGCCTCTGCCCAGCCACCCATCGCCTGGGAGGTGAGGAGCGCCTCTGCCCGGCCACCCATCATCTGGGAGGTGAGGAGCCTGCCCGCCACCCATCGTCTGGGAGGTGAGGAGCGCCTCTGCCCGGCCACCCATCGCCTGGGAAGTGAGCAGCGCCTCTGCCCAGCCACCCATTTGGGAAGTGAGGAGCCTGCCCAGCCACCCACTGCCTGGGAGGTGAGGAGCGCCTGCCCGGCCACCCACAGTCTGGGAATTGAGGAGCGCCTCTGCCCGGCCACACATCGTCTGGGAAGTGAGGAGCGCCTCTGCCCAGCCACCCATTGTCTGGGAAATGAGGGAGTTTCTGCCCAGCCACCCATCTGCCTGGGAAATGAGGAGTGCTTCTTCCCGTCCACGCATCATCTGGGAGATGAGGAACGCCTCTGCCCTTCCATCCATCTTCTGGGAAGTGAGGAGGGCTTCTGCACGTCCACCCCCGGCCTGGAAGAAGTGAGGAGCCTGCCCAGCCACCCACTGCCTGGGAAGTGAGGCGCCTCTGCCCAGCCACCCACTGCCTGGGAAGTGAGGAGCGGCTCTGCCCGGCTGCACTGTCTGGGAAGTGAGGAGCGCCTCTGCCCAGCCACCCATCATCTGGGAAGTGAGGTGTGCCTCTGCTCGGCCCCCCATCTTCTGGGGAAGTGAGGAGTGCCTCTGCCCGGCCACCCACGTCTGGGGAAGTGAGGAGCGCCTCTGCCCGCCACCCCTCTGGGAAGAAGGGAGGAGCGCCTCTGCCCGGCCACCTGTCTGGGAACAAGCGGAGATTCCCCTGCCCAGCCACCCCATCTGCCTGGGAGGTGAGGAGCCTGCCCGGCCACACCGTCTGGAAGTGAGGAGGCCCCTGTCCTGTCACTGCGGAGGGAAGTGAGGAGCCGCCTCTGTCCGCCACCCACCGCCTGGGAGGTGAGGAGCCTCTGCCCGGCCGCCTGCCTGGGAAGTGATTACGCCTCTGCCCGCCGCCTGCCTGGGAACTGAGCAGCACCTCTGTCCGGCAACCCACCGTCTGGGAGGTGAGGAGCGCCACTGTCCGGCCACCCATCTTCTGGGAGGTGAGGAACGCCTGCCCGTCAGCCTGCCTGGGAAGTGAGGAGCCTGCCCGCCGCCTGCCTGGGAAGTGAGGATAACTTCTGTCCCACACCCCACTGTCTGGGAGGTGAGGAGCGCCTCTGCCCGGCCACCATCGCCTAGAAATGAGGGATGCCTCTTCCCGCCACCCACCATCTGGGAAGAAGTGAGGAGCCTCTGTCCGGCCACCCACCGTCGGGAAGAAGTGAGGAGCGCCTCTGCCCGCCACCCATCTCTGGGAAGTGAGGAGCCTCTGCCCGACAACCCACCGCCTGGGAGGTGAGGAGCCTGCCCGCCACCCACTGCCTGGGAAGTGAGTGAGCCTCTGTCTCGCCACCCATCACTTAGAATGAGGAGCGCCTCTTCCCGGCCACCCACCATCTTGGAAATGAGGAGCGCCTCTGCCCGGCCACCCATCGTCTGGGAAGTGAGGAGCGCCTCTGCCTGGTCATCCTGTCTGGGAAGTGAGGAGCTCCTCTCCCCATCCACCCCATCTGGGAGGAAGTGAGGAGCGCCTCTGCCCTGCCAAATCTACCTGCCTGGGAAGTGAGAGCTTGCCCCGCCTCCCTCATCTGGGAAGTGAGGAATGCCTCTGCCCAGCCACCCATCGTCTGGGAAGTGAGGAGTGCCTCTGCCCGGACATCCTGTCTGGGAAATGAGGAGCGCCTCTGCCCGGGAACCCATCGTCTGGGAAGTGAGGAGCACCTCTGCCCGGCCGCCTGCCTGGGAAGTGAGGGCGCCTCTGCCCGCCACCAATCTTCTGGGAAGTGAGGAGCCTGCCCAGCCACCATCGTCTGGGAGGTGAGGAGTGCCTCTGCCCGCCAACCATCGCCTGGGAGGTGTGAGGAGCCTCTGCCCGCCACCCATCGCCTGGGTAATCAGGGAGCCTGCTCGGCCACCCATCGCCTAGGAAGTGAGGAGCGCTTACTGTTCGGCCGTTCCCGCCCGGGAGGGGAAGTGAGGAGCGCCTCTGCCCGGGCGACCCCACCTGGGAGGTGAGGAGCGCCCATGCCCGGACACCCACCATCTGGGAAGTGGGTGGCGCCTGAGTGCTGTCAGCCTGCCTGGGAGGTGAGGAGCACCTCTGCCTGGCCATCACCATCTGGGATCTGAGGAGTGCCTCTGCCCGGCCACCCCATCTGGGAAGTGAGGAGCCATGGGTAATCAGGAGTGCCTCTGCCCGCCACCCATCGTCTGGGTAATGAGGAGCGCCTCTGCCTGGCCACCCAACCTCTGGGAGGTGAGGAGCCCCTCTGCCTGGCTACCCATCGCCTGGGAAGTGAGAGCCTGCCAGGCCACCCCACTTGGAAGTGAGGAGCCTGCCCGCCACCATCATCTGGGAAGTGAGGAGCCTCTGCCCGCCACCATCGCCTGGGAAGTGAGGAGCCTGCCCGGCCACCCATCGTCTGGGAAGTGAGGAGAGCCACTGCCCTTCCAACCGATCGTCTGGGAGGTGAGGAGCGCCTCTGCCCGCCACCCATCATCCGTGAGGGAGAGCCTCTGCCCGTCCACCCATCGTCTGGGAAGTGCGGAGCGCCTGCCCGGCCACCCATCGTCTGGGAGGTGAGGAGGCACCTCTGCCCGGCCGCCTGTCTGGGAAGTGAGGCGCCTCTGCCCGGCCACCCATATCTGGGAAGTGAGGAGCCCTCTGCCCGCCACCCATCGTCTGGGAGGTGAGGAGCGCCTCTGCCTGACGACCCATCATATGGGAAGTGAGGAGCGCTCTGCCCAGTCACCCCATCTGGGAATTGAGGGAGCCTGCCCAGCCCCATCTGGGAAATGAGGGAGGCCTCTGCCCGGCGACCCCATATGGGAGTGAAGAGGGCCTCTGCCCGGCCACCCATCGTCTGGGGTGAGGAGAGCCTCTGCCCGGCCACCCATCGTCTGGGAAGTGAGGAGCTGCCCGCCACACAACGTCTGGGAAGTGAGGAGCGCCTCTGCCCGCCGACCCTTCTGGGAAGTGAGGAGCACCTCTGCCCGGCCACGCATCGACCTGGAGGTGAGGAGAGCCTCTGCCCGGCCACCCATCGTCTGGGACGTGAGGGAGGCCTCTGACCGGCCACCCAGCGTCTGGGAAGTGAGGAGCGCTTCTGCCCGTCCAACCCATCTGGGAACTGAGGAGCGCCTCTGCCTGGCCGGCCTGTCTGGGATGTGAGGAGGGCCTCTGCCCGCCACATATCATCTTTAAATTGAGAGCCTGCCCGCCACCCATCCTCCGGGAGGTGAGGAGCTCCTTTGCCCGGCCACCCATCGTCCTGGGGGAGAGGAGTGCCTCTGCCCGGGCAACCATCATTTGGGATGTAAGGAGAGCCTCGGCCCCGCCGCCCCATCTGGGATTTGAGGAGAGCCTCTGCCCAGACACCCATCATCTGGGAAGTGAGGGGCGCCTCTGCCCGGCCATCCATCGTCCGGGAGGTGAGTAGTGCCTATGTCTCGATGACCCATTATCAGAGAAGTGAGGAGAGCCTCTGGCCGGCCACCCCATCTGGGAAGTGAGGAGTGCCTCTGCCCGGCCACCCACGTCTGGGAGGTTAGGAGCGCCTCTGCCCGGCCACCCATAATCTGGGAAGTGAGGGAGGGCCTCTGCACGGCTACCCATTGCCTGAGAAGTGAGGAATGCCTCTGCCCGGCCACCCATCATCTGGGAAGTGAGGAGGGCCTCTGCCCGGCCACCCAACGTGTGGGAAGTGAGGATGGCCTCTGCCTGGCCACCCAGTCTGGGAAATGAGGAGGGCCTCTGCCCGGCCACTCATCCTCTGGGAAGTGAGGGTGCCTCTGCCCGGCCCACCCATCGTCCGGGAGGTGAGGAGGGCCTCTCCCCGGCCAGCCATCGTCCGGGAGGTGAGGAGCGCCTCGGTCTGACGACCCATGATCTGGGAAGTTAGGAGCACCTGTGCCCGACCACCCATCGTCTGGGAAGTGAGGAGCGCCTCAGCCTGGCCACCCATAGTCTGGGAAGAGAGGAGTGCCTCTGCCCGGCCACCCATTCTCCGGGAGGTGAGGAGCCTCGGCTCGGCCACCCACTGTCTGGGAAGTGAGGAGCCTGCCCGGCCACCCATCTGGGAATTGGGCAGCGCCTCTACCTGTCCACCCATCGTTTGGGAAGTGAGGACCGCCTCTGCCCGGCCGCACCACGTCTGGGAAGCAAGGAGCGCCTCTGCCAGGCCACCCATCTGTGATTTGAGGAGCGCCTCTGCCCGGCAACCCATCATCTGGGAAGTGAGGTGCGCCTCTGCCCGGCCACACCATATGGGAAGTGAGGAGCGTCTCTGCCAGGCCACACCGTCTGGGAAGTGAGGAGTGCGTCTGCCCCGCCACCCAACGCCTGGGAAGTGAGGAGGCCTCTGCCCGGCCACCCACTGTCTGGGAGGTGAGGAACCACCTGCCCCGCCACCCATCGGCTGGGATATGAGGAGTGTCAGCCCGTCCACCCATTGTCTGGGAAGTGAGGAGCGCCTCTGCCCGGCCACCACTTCTGGGAAGTGAGGAGGGCCTCTGCCGACCACCCATTGCCTGGGAAGTGAGGAGAGCCTCTGCCCAGACACCCATCATCTGGGAGTGAGGGAGGCGCCTCTGCCCGCCACCCACCGTCTGGGAATTGAGGAGCGCCTCTGCCTGGCCACCCATCATCTTGGAGTTGAGAGCCTCTGCCCGGCCACCCCATCTGGAAGTGAGGAGCGCCTCTGCCCGGCCACCCATCGCCTGGGAAGTGAGGAGCCTCTGCCTGGCCACCCATCGTCTGTGAAGTGAGGAGCGCTTCTGCCTGGCCACACCATCTGGGAAGTCAGGAGAGCCTCTGCACGGCCGCCCCGTCTCGGATTTGAGGAGCGCCTCGGCCTGGCCACCCATCATCTGGTAAGTGAGGAGTGCGTCTGCCCGGCCACCCATTGTCCGGGAGGTGAGGAGAGCCTCAGCCCAGCCACCCGTCGTCTGTGAAGAGAGGAGCACCTCTGCCCGGCCACCCCTTCTTTGAAGTGAGGAGCGCCTCTGCCCAGCCGCCTGTCTGGGAAGTGAGGAGCCCCTCTGCCCAGGCACCCATCGTCTGGGATGTGAGGAGTGCCTCCGCCCGGCCACCCATTTTCTGGGAAGTGAGGAGCACCTTTGCCTGGCCACCCACCGTCTGGGAAGTGAGGATCGCCTCTGCCCGGCCACCCCATCTGGGAAGTGAGGAGTGCCACGGACCGGCCACCCACTGTCTGGGAGGTGCGGAGCACCTCTGCCCGGCCACCCCATCTGGGAATTAGGGAGCGCCTCTGCCCGACAACCCCATCTGGGAAGTGAGGAGCCTCTGCCCGGCCACCCCGTCTGGGAAGTGAGGAGTGCGTCTGCCCGGCCACCCTTAGTCCGGGAGGTGAGGAGAGACTCAGCCCAGCCACCCACCTTCTGGGGATTTGAGGAGAGCCTCTGCCCGGCCACCCATCGTCTGGGAAGTGAGGCGCCTCTGCCTGGCCACCCCGTCTGGGAGGTGAGGAGCGCCTCTGCCCGACCACCCATCATCTGGGAAGTGAGGAGCGCCTCTGCCCGGCCACCCACTTTCTTGGAGGTGAGAAGCTCCTACTGCCCGGCCACCCATCGTCTGGGAAGTGAGGAGAGCCTCTGCCCGGCCACCCCGTCTGGGAAGTGAGGGAGCGCCTCTGCCTGGCCACCCCATCTGGGAAGTGAGGAGCGCCTCTGCCCGGCCACCCATCGTCTGGGAAGTGAGGAGCGCCTCTGCGCGACCACCGATCGTCTGGTAAGTGAGTAGCACCTCTGCCTCTGCCCGCCACCCCATCTGGGAGGTGAGGAGGGCCTCTGCCCGGCCACCCATCGTCTGGGAAGTGAGTAGCGCCTCTGCCCGGCCACCCATCGTCTGGGAAGTGAGGAGTGCCTCTGCCAGACCACCCAACGTCTGGGGAGGTGGGAGAGCCTCTGCCCGCCACACACCGTCTGGGAGGTGAGGAGCGCCTCTGCCCGGCCACCCATCGTCTGGGAAGTGAGGAGCGCCTTGCCGGCCACCCACCTTCTTGGAAGTGAGGAGCGCCTAGGCCTGACCACCCATCGTCTGGGAAGTGAGGAGAGCCTCTGCCCGGACGCCCATTTTCTGGGAAGTGAGGAGGGCATCTGCCCGGACACCCATCGTCTGGGAGGTGAGGAGCGCCTCTGCCCGGCCACCCATCGTCTGGGAGGTGAGGAGCGCCTCTGCCTGACGACCCATCGCTTCTGGGAAGTGAGGAGGGCCTCTGCCCAGGCCGCCCCCACTGGGAAGTGAGGCGCCTCTGCCCGGCCACCCATCGTCTGGGAAGTGAGGAGCACCTCTGCCCGGCCACCCATCGTCTGGGAAGTGAGGAGAGCCTCTGCCCGGCCACCCATGCGTCTGGGAAGTGAGGAGCGCCTCTGCCTGACCACCCCATCCGGGAGGTGAGGAGCGCCTCTGCCTGGCCAGCCATCGTCCGAGAGGTGAGGAGCGCCTCTGCCTGACGACCCATCATCTGGGAAGTGAGGAGGTCCTCTGCCCGCCCCCCCATCGGCCTGGGAAGTGAGGAGCGCCTCTGCCCGGTCGCCTTCTCTGGGAGGTGAGCAGCGCCTCTGCCCGGCCACCCATCGTCTGGGAAGTGAGGCGCCTCTGCCCGGCCGCCCCGTCTGGGAGGTGAGGAGCACCTCTGCCCGGCCACCCATTGTCTGGGAGTTGAGGAGGCGCCTCTGCCCGGCCACCAACCATCTGGGAAGTGAGGAGCACCTCTGCCCGGCCGCCCCCATCTGGGAAGTGAGGCGCCTCTGCCGGCCACCCATTGTCTGGGAAGTGAGGCGCCTCTGCCTGGCCACCCATCATCTGGGAAGTGAGGAGCACCTCTGCCCGGCCGCCCGTCTGGGAAGTGAGGAGGCGCCTCTGCCCGACCACCCATCGTCTGGGAGGTGAGGAGAGCCTCTGCCCGGCCACCCATCGTCCGGGAGGTGAGGAGCCTCTGCCCGACCACCCATTGTCTGGGAAGTGAGGAGCGCCTCTGCCTGACCACCCATCGTCTGGGAGGTGAGGAGGCGCCTCTGCCCGGCCACCCCATCTGGGAAGTGAGGAGGGCCTCTGCCCAGGCCGCCCCGTCTGGGAAGTGAGGAGCGCCTCTGCCCGGCCACCAACCATCTGGGAAGTGAGGAGCGCTTCTGCCCGACCACCCATCGTCTGGGAGGTGAGGAGAGCCTCTGCCCGACCACCCATCATCTGGGAGGTGAGGAGCCTCTGCCCGGCCACCCACCATCTGGGAAGTGAGGCCTCTGCCCGGCCACCCCGTCTGGGAAGTGAGGAGCGCCTCTGCCCGGCCACCCATCATCTGGGAGGTGAGGCGCTTCTGCCCGGCCACCCCATCTGGGAGTGAGGAGAGCCTCTGCCCGGCCACCCAGTCTGGGAGTGAGGAGCACCTCTGCCCGGCCACCAACAGTCTGGGGAAGTGAGGAGGCGCCTCTGCCCGGCCACCCCATCTGGGAAGTGAGGGGCGCCTCTGCCCGGCCACCCATCGTCTGGGAAGTGAGGGCGCCTCTGCCCGACCACCCATCGTCTGGGAGGTGAGGAGGCGCCTCTGCCCGGCCACCCATCATCCGGGGAGGTGAGGGAGCCTCTGCCCGGCCACCCATCATCCGGGATGTGAGGAGCGCCTCTGCCCGGCCACCCATCGTCTGGGAGGTGAGGAGAGCCTCTGCCCGGCCACCCATCATCTGGGAGGTGAGGCGCCTCTGCCGGCCACCCATCGTCTGGGAGGTGAGGAGGCCTCTGCCCGGCCACCCCATCTGGGAAGTGAGGCCTCTGCCCGGCCACCCATCGTCTGGGAAGTGAGGAGTGCCTCTGCCCGGCCACCCATCGTCTGGGAAGTGAGGAGCACCTCTGCCTGGCCACCCATCGTCTGGGAAGTGAGGAGGGCCTCTGCCCGGCCACCAACCATCTGGGATGTGAGGAGTGCCTCTGCCCGACCACCCATCATCGTCTGGAATGTGAGGAGCACCTCTGCCCGTCCACCCATTGTCTGGGAAGTGAGGAGCGCCTCTGCCCGGCCACCCCTCTGGGAAGTGAGGAGTGCCTCTGCCCGACCACCCATCGTCTGGGAAGTGAGGAGCACCTCTGCCCGGCCACCCCGTCTGGGAGGTGAGGAGCGCCTCTGCCCGGCCACCCATCGTCTGGGAGGTGAGGGAGGCCTCTGCCCGACCACCCATCGTCTGGGAAGTGAGGAGGCCTCTGCCCGGCCGCCCGTCTGGGAAGTGAGGAGGCCTCTGCCCGGCCACCCCGTCTGGGAAGTGAGGAGCACCTCTGCCCGTCCACCCATCTTCTGGGAAGTGAGGGGCGCCTCTGCCCGACCACCCATGCGTCTGGGAAGTGAGGAGGGCCTCTGCCCGACCACCCATCGTCTGGGAGTGAGGGAGGGCCTCTGCCCGGCCACCCATGCGTCTGGGAAGTGAGGAGCGCCTCTGCCCGGCCACCAACCTTCTGGGAAGTGAGGAGGGCCTCTGCCGGCCACCATGCGTCTGGGAAGTGAGAAGCGCCTCTGCCCGGCCACCAACCGTCTGGGAAGTGAGGAGCACCTCTGCCCGGCCACCCATGCGTCTGGGAAGTGAGGCGCCTCTGCCCGACCACCCACTGTCTGGGAAGTGAGGAGGGCCTCTGCCCGGCCACCCATCGTCTGGGTGGTTGAGGAGCACCTCTGCCCGGCCACCCACCGTCTGGGAAGTGAGCAGGCGCCTCTGCCTGCCCACCCAACGTCTGGGAAGTGAGTAGCGCCTCTGCCCGACCACCGCGTCTGGGAAGTGAGGAGCGCCTCTGCCCGACCACCCATCCTCTGGGAAGTGAGGAAGGCCTCTGCCTGACGACCCATCATCTGGGAAGTGAGGAGCGCCTCTGCCTGCCCACCCATCGTCTGGGAGGTGAGGGTGCCTCTGCCCGGCCACCCATCGTCTGGGAAGTGAGGAGCGCCTCTGCCCGGCCGCCCCGTCTGGGAGGTGAGGAGCACCTCTGCCCGGCCACCCATCTTGGAAGTGAGGAGCGCCTATGCCCGACCACCCATCGTCTGGGAAGTGAGGAGCGCCTCTGCCCGGCCGCCCCGTCTGGGAAGTGAGGAGCGCCTCTACCTGTCCACCCATCGTCTGGGAAGTGAGGAGCACCTCTGCCCGGCCACCCCGTCTGGGAGGTGAGGAGGGCCTCTGCCTGGCCGCCCCGTCTGGGAAGTGAGGAGGCGCCTCTGCCCGGCCACCCATCGTCTGGGAGGTGAGGAGCGCTTCTGCCCGGCCACCCATCGTCTGGGAGTTGAGGAGCGCTTCTGCCCGACCACCCATCCTCTGGGAAGTGAGGAAGGCCTCTGCCAGGACACCCATCGTCCGGGGGGTGAGGAGCCCCTCTGCCCGTCCACCATCGTCTTGGAATGAGGAGTGCCTCTACCTGGCCCCGTCTGGGAAGTGAGAACGCTTCTGCCCGGCCACCCATCGTCTGGGAAGTGAGGAGCGCCTCTGCCGGCCACCCACAGTCTAGGAAGTGAGGTGCGCCTCTGCCCGGCCACCCTTCATTCGGGCTGTGAGGCGCTTCTGCCCGGCCACCCATCGTCTGGGAAGTGAGGAGCGCCTCTGCTCGGCCGCCCCGTCTGGGAAGTGAGGCGCCTCTGCCTCGGCCACCCACTGTCTGGGAAGTGAGGAGGCCTCTGCCCGGCCACCCACCGTCTGGGAAGTGACGAGCGCCTCTGCCCGGCCACCCCGTCTGGGAAGTGAGGAGTGCGTCTGCCCAGCCACCCACCGTCTGGGAAGTGAGGAGCCTCTGCCCGGCCACCCATCATCTGGGAAGTGAGGAGCCTCTGCCCGCCACCCATCGCCTGGGAAGTGAGGAGCCTCTGCCCGGCCGCCCGTCTGGGAGGTGAGGTGCCTCTGCCCGGCCACCCATCGTCCGGGAGGTGAGGAGCGCCTCTGCCCGGCCGCCCCGTCTGGGAAGTGAGGCGCCTCTGCCTGACGACCCATCATATGGGAAGTGAGGAGCGCCTCTGCCTGGCCACCGATCGTCCGGGAAGTGAGGAGTGCCTCTGCCAGGTCGACCCGTCCGGGAGGTGAGGAGTGCCTCTGCCCGGTCAGCCATCGTCCGGGAGGTGATGAGCGCCTCTGCCTGACGACCTATCATCTGGGAAGTGAGGAGCATCTCTGCGCGGCCGCCCCGTCTGGGATGTGAGGAGCGCCTCTGCCCGGCCACCCCATCTGGGAAGTGAGGAGCGCCTCTGCCCGGCCGCCCATCCGGGGGGTGAGGAGAGCCTCTGCCCGGCCACCCATCGTCTGGGAAGTGAGGCGCCTCTGCCGGCCACCCATCATCTGGGAAGTGAGGAGGCACCTCTGCCCGGCCACCCATCGTCTGGGAAGTGAGGAGGGCCTCTGCCCGGCCGCCCGTCTGGGAGGTGAGGGAGGCGCCTCTGCCCGGCCGCCCGTCTGGGAAGTGAGGAGCGCCTCTGCCCGGCCGCCCGTCTGGGAGGTGAGGGGCCTCTGCCCGCTACCAATTGTCTGGGAGGTGAGACGCCTCTGCCCGGACACCCACATCTGGGAAGTGAGGAGCGCCTCTACCTGTCCACCCATCGTCCGGGAGGTGAGGAACGCCTCTGCCCGGTCAGCCATCGTCCGGGAGGTGATGAGCGCCTCTGCCTGACGACCTATCATATGGGAAGTGAGGAGCATCTCTGCGCGGCCACCCCATCTGGGAAGGTGAGGAGCCTGCCCGGCCACCCCATCTGGGAAGTGAGGAGCGCCTCTGCCCGGCCGCCCGTCTGGGAAGTGAGGAGGGCCTCTGCCCGGCCACTCATCATCTCGGAAGTGAGGAGTTCCTCTGCCGGCCACCCATCGTCCGGGAGGTGAGGAGGGCCTCTGCCCGGCCGCCCGTCTGGGAAGTGAGGCGCCTCTGCCCGGCCACCCGTCTGGGAAGTGAGGAGCGCCTCTGCCCGGCCACCACGTCTGGGAGGTGAGGAGTGCCTCTGCCCGGCCACCCCGTCTGGGAGTGAGGAGCGCCTCTGCCCGGCCACCCCATCTGGGAGGTGAGGAGCGCCTCTGCCCGGCCACCCATCATCTGGGAAGTGAGGAGCGCCTCTGCCCGGCCGCCCGTCTGGGAATGAGGAGCGCCTCTGCCCGGCCGCCCGTCCGGGAGGTGAGGAGCGCCTCTGCCCGGCCACCCATCGTCCGGGAGGTGAGGAGCGCCTCTGCCTGACGACCTATCATCTGGGAAGTGAGGAGCATCTCTGCGCGGCCACCCCGTCTGCGAAGTGAGGAGTGCCTCTTCCGGCTGCCTCATCTGGGAAGTGACGAGCGCCTCTGCCCGGCCACCACGTCTGGGAGGTGGGGAGCGCCTCTGCCTGGCCGCCCCGTCTGGGAGTGAGGAGCGCCTCTGCCTGGCCACCCATCGTCTGGGAGGTGAGGAGAGCTTCTGCCCGACCACCCATCCTCTGGGAAGTGAGGAAGGCCCTCTGCCCGCCACCCATCATCCGGGGGGTGAGGAGAGCCTCTGCCCGGCCACCCATCATCTGGGAGGTGAGGCGCCTCTGCCTGATGACCCATCATCTGGGAATTGAGGAGCGCCTCTGCCCGGCCACCCATCGTCCGGGAGGTGAGGGGCGCCTCTGCCCGGCCACCCATCTTCCGGGAGGTGAGGAGCGCCTCTGCCTGATGACCCATCATCTGGGAAGTGAGGAGCGCGTGAACAGCCAAGCCATCTGGGAAGTGAAGAGCGCCTCTGCCCGGCCGCCCCGTCTGGGAAGTGAAGAGCGCCTCTGCCCATCCAACCATCGTCCGGGAGGTGAGGAGAGCCTCTGCCCCGCCACCCATCATCCGGGAGGTGAGGAGCGCCTCTGCCCGACCACCCATCCTCTGGGAAGTGAGGAGCCTGCCCGCCACCCATCGTCCGGGAAGTGAGGAGCGCCTCTTCCCGGCCACCCAACTTCTGGGAAGTGAGGAGCGCCTCTGCCCTACCAACCATCGTCTTTGAAGTGAGGAGGGCCTCTACCTGGACCCCCACTGACTGGGAGGTGAGGAGCGCCTCTGCCCGTCCACCCACCGTCTGGGAAGTGAGGAGTGCCTCTGCCCGGCCACCCATCGTCTGGGAAGTGAGGAGCACCTCTGCCCGTCCACCCATTGTCTGGGAAGTGAGGAGAGCCTCTGCCCAGCCACCCCGTCTGGGAAGTGAGGAGCGCCTCTGCCTGGCCACCCATCGTCTGGGAAGTGAGGGCGCCTCTGCCCGGCCACCCATCGTCTGGGAAGTGAGGAGCGCCTCTGCCTCACCAACCATCATCTGGGAAGTGAGGAGAGCGCCTCTGCCCGGCCACCCATCGTCTGGGAGGTGAGGCGCCTCTGCCCGGCCACCCCGTCTGGGAAGTGAGGAGCGCCTCTGCCCAGCCACCCATCGTCTGGGAAGTGAGGAGCGCCTCTGCCCACCACCCATCGTCTGGGAAGTGAGGAGGGCCTCTACCTGGACACCCACTGTTTGGGAAGTGAGGAGAGCCTCTGCCCAGCCACCCCGTCTGGGAAGTGAGGAGGGCCTCTGCCCGACCACCGATCGTCTGGGAGGTGAGGAGCACCTCTGCCTGGCCACCCATCGTCTGGGAAGTGAGGAGCACCTCTGCCCGGCCACCCACCCATCGTCTGGGAGGTGAGGGAGGGGCCTTTGCCCGGCTACCCATCTCTGGGAAGTGGGAGCGCCTCTGCCCGGCCACCCATCGTCTGGGAAGTGTGGAGTGCCATCTGCCCGGCCACCCATCGTCTGGGAAGTGAGGAGGGCCTCTGCCCGGCCACCCACCGTCTGGGAAGGAGGAGCGCCTCTGCCCGGCCACCCCGTCTGGGAAGTGAGGAGTGCCTCTGCCCAGCCACCCATCGTCTGGGAAGTGAGGAGCGCCTCTGCCCGACAACCCATCGTCTGTGAAGTGAGGAGCGCTTCTGCCTGGCCACCCCATCTGGGAAGTCAGGAGAGCCCCGGCCCGGCCGCCCCGTCTGGGATGTGAGGAGAGACTCTGACCAGACACCCATCATCTGGGAAGTGAGGAGCACCTCTGCCCGGCCACCCATCTCTGGGAAGAGAGGAGCGCCTCTGCCCGGCCACCCACTGTCTGGGAAGTGAGGTGCGCCTCTGCCCGGCCACCCGTCTGGGAAGTGAGGAGCGCCTCTGCCCGGCCACCCATTGTCTGAGAAGTGAGGAACGCCTCTGCCCGGCCACCCTGTCTGTTAAGTGAGGAGCGCCATGGCCCAGCCAGCCACTGTCTGGGAATTCAGGAGCGCCTCTGCCGGCCACCAACCGTCTGGAAGGTGAGGAGGGCCTCTGTCCGGCCACCCATCGCCTGGGAAGTGAGGAGAGGCTCTGCCTGGCCACCCCCTCTGGGAGGAAGTGAGGAGGGCCTCGGCCCGGCCACCCAGTCTGGGAAGTGAGGGCGCCTCTGCCCGCCACCCACTGTCTGGGAAGTGAGGAGCACCTCTGCCCGGCCGCCCATAGTCCGGAGGTGAGGAGCGCTCTGCCCGGCCACCCATTGTCTGGGAAGTGAGGAGCGCCTCTGCCCGACCACCCATCGCCTGGGAAGTGAGGCGCCTCTGCCCGCCACCCATCGTCTGGGAAGTGAGGAGCGCCTCTGCCCAGCCACCAACCGCCTGGGAAGTGAGGTGCACCTCTGCCCGTCCACCCATTGTCTGGGAAGTGAGGAGGCCTCTGCCCGGCCACCCCGTCTGGGAAGTGAGGAGTGCCTCTGCCCGGCCACCCCTCTGGGAAGTGAGGAGCGCTTCTGCCCGGCCACCATGGTCTGGGAAGGGAGGAGCACCTCTGCCCAGCCACCCATAGTCCGGGAGGTGAGGAGGGCCTCTGCACAGCTACCAATTGTCTGGGAGGTGAGGAACACCTCTGCCCGTCCACCCATTGCCTGGGAAGTGAGGAGCGCCTCTGCCCAGCCACCCCATCTGGAAACTGAGGTGCACCCTTGCCCAGCCGCCAAGTCTGGGAAGTGAGGAGCACTGCCCGGCCACCACCGCCTGGGAAGTGAGGAGCACCTCTGCCCAGCCACCCCATCTGGGAAGTGAGGAGCGCCTCTGCCCAGCCACCAACCGTCTGGGAAGTGAGGAGCGCCTCTGCCGGCCACCCATCGTCTGGGAAGTGAGGAGCGCCTCTGCCCGTCCACCCATCGTCTGGGAAGTGAGGAGCGCCTCTACCTGGCCACCCATCGTCTGGGAAGTGAGGAGCGCCTCTGCCCGGCCACCCAACATCTGGGAAGTGAGGCGCCTCTGCCCGACCACCCATCTTCTGGGAGGTGAGGCGCCTCTGCCCAGCCTCCCATTGTCTGGGAAGTGTGGAGCGCCTCTACCTGGCCACCCATCGTATGGGAAGTGAGGAGAGCCTCTGCCCGGCCACCCATCTGGGAAGTCAGGAGTGCCTCTGCCCGGCCACCCCATCTGGGAAGTGAGGCGCCTCTGCCTGGCCACCCATCTTTGAAGTGAGGAGCGCCTCTGCCCGCCACCCATCGCCTGGGAAGTGAGGAGGCGCCTCTGCCCGCCACCCATCGTCTGGGAAGTGAGGCGCCTCTGCCCGGCCACCCATCATCTGGGAAGAGAGGAGCGACTCTGCCCGGCCACTCCTTCTTTGAAGTGAAGAGCGCCTCTGTCCGGCCGCCCGTCTGGGAAGTGAGGAGCGCCTCTGCCAGCCACCCATCGTCTGGGAAGTGAGGAGCGCCTCTGCCTGGCCACCCACTGTCTGGGAAGTGAGGCGCCTCTGCCTGGGAAGTGAGGAGCCTGCCCGGCCACCCACAGTCTGGGAAGTGAGGTGCGCCTCTGCCCGGCCACCCGTCGTCCGGGAGGTGAGGAGTGCCTTGCCCGGCCACCGCTTCTGGGAAGGGAGGAGCGCTTCTACCCAGCCACACACCATCTGGGATGTGAGGAGTGCCTCGGCTCGGCCACCCACTGTTTGGGAAGTGAGGAGGGCCTCTGCCCGGCCACGCACCGTCTGGGAAGTGAGGAGGGCCTCTGCCCGGCCACCCAACGTCTGGGAAGTGAGGAGCGCCTCTGCCCGGCCACCCCATCTGGGAAGTGAGGAGCGCCACGGCCCGGCCACCCACAGTCTGGGAAGTGAGGAGCGCCTCTGCCCGGCCACCCCATCTTTGAAGTGAGGACGCCTCTGCCCGGCCACACACCGTCTGGGAAGTGAGGAGCGCCTCTGCCCGGCCACCCATCGTCTGGGAAGTGAGGGCGCCTCTGCCCGGCCAACCATTGCCTGGGAGGTGAGGAGGCGCCTCTGCCCGCAACCCATCGTCTGGGAAGTGAGGAGCCATCTGCCCGGCCACACCATCTGGGAAGTGAGGAGCCTGCCCGGCCACCCACCATCTGGGAAGTGAGGAGCACCTCTGCCCGGCCACCCACAGTCTGGGAAGTGAGGGTGCCTCTGCCCGGCCACCCACAGTCTGGGAAGTGAGGGGCGCCTCTGCCGGCCACCCATCGCTGAGAAGTGAGGGGCGCCTCTACCTGTCCACCCATCATCTGGGAAGTGAGGAGTGCCTCTGCCCGGCCACCCCCCATCTTTGAAGTGAGGAGCGCCTCTGCCTGTCCACCCATTGTCTGGGAAGTGAGGAGCGCCTCTGCCCGGCCACCCCGTCTGGGAAGTGAGGAGTGCCTCTGCCCGCCACCCATTGTCTGGGAAGTGAGGAGCGCCTCTGCCGGCCACCCCATCTTTGAAGTGAGGAGCGCCTCTGCCCGGCCACACACACCATCTGGGAAATGAGGACCGCCTCTGCCCGGACACCCACTGTCTGGGAAGTGAGGGGCGCCTCTACCTGTCCACCCATCGTCTGGGAAGTGAGGAGTGCCTCTGCCCGGCCACCCACATCTGGGAAGTGAGGAGCACCTCTGCCCGGCCACCCATCATCTGGGAAGTGAGGCGCTCCTCATCTCAGGTACTCAACGTCTGGGAGGTGAGTAGCACCTCAGCCCGGCCTCCCATTATCTGGGACGTGAGAGGCGCCTATGCCCGGCCACCAACCGTCTGGAAGGTGAGGAGTGCCTTTGTCCGGCCACCCATCCTCTGGGAGATGAGGAGCACCTCTGCTCGTCCACCCATTGTCTGGGAAGTGAGGAGAGCCTCTGCCCGCCCACTCCATCTGGGAGGTGAGGAGGGCCTCTGCACGGCTACCAATTGACTGGGAGGTGAGGAACCTCTGCCCGGACACCCACCGTCTGGGAAGTGAGGAGGGCCTCTGCCCGGCCACCCCGTCTGGGAAGTGAGGAGAGCCTCGGCCAGACCACCCTCTCTCTGGGAAGTGAGGAGGGCCTCTGCCCGGCCACCCGTCTGGGAAATGAGGAGCGCCACGGCCCGACCACCCACTGTCTGGGAGGTGAGGAGCACCTCTGCCCGGCCACCCATCGTCTGGGAAGTGAGGAGCGCCTCTGCCCGGCCACCCACCATCTGGGAAGTGAGGAGCACCTCTGCCTGGCCACCCATTGTCTGGGAAGTGAGGAGAGCCTCTGCCCGGCCACCCATCGTCTGGGAAGTGAGGAGCGCCTCTACCTGTCCACCCATTTTCTAGGAATTGAGGAAAGCCTCTTCCCGGCCACCCCATCTGGGAAGTGAGGAGGGCCTCTGCCCGCCACCCCTCTCTGGGAACCCTGGGAGGTGAGGAACACTTCTCCCCGTCCACCCATTGTCTGGGAAGTGAGGAGAACCTCTGCCCGGCCACCCCGTCTGGGAAGTGAGGAGCGCCTCTGCCGGCCACCCACCGTCTGGGAAATGAGGAGCACCTCTTCCCGGCCACCCATTGTCTGGGAAGTGAGGAGTGCCTCTGCCAGGCCACCATATATATGGGAGTGAAGAGTTCCTCTGCCCGCCCACCCATCATCTGGGAAGTGAGGAGCACCTCTGCCTGGCCACCCACCATCTGGGAAGTGAGGAGGCCTGCCTGGCCTGGGAAGTGAGGAGCCTCCGTCTCGCCACCCATCGTCCTGGGATGTGAGGAGAGCCTCTGCCCGGGCCACACACCATCTTTGATGTGAGGAGCGCCTCGGCTCGGCCACCCACTGTCTGGGAGGTGAGGGGCGCCTCTGCCCGGCCCCCCATCGTCTGGGAAGTGAGGAGCGCCTCTTCCCGGCCACACATCGTCTTTGAAGTGAGGAGCACCTCTGTCTGGCCACCCAACCGTCTGGGAAGTGAGGAGAGCCTCGGCCAGACCACCCACACCACCCCTGGGAGGTGAGGTGCCTGTCTCGCCACCCCTTCTTGAAGTGAGGAGCCTGCCCCGCCCACCGACTGGGAAGTGAGGAGCCTCTGCCCGGCCACCCATCGTCTGGGATGTGAGGAGGGCCTCTGCCACGCCACCCATGCCTGGGAAGTGAGGAGCACCTCCTGCCTGGCCAGCCACCGTCTGGGAAGTGAGGAGAGCCTCGACCAGACCACCCACCCTCGGGGAAGTGAGGAGCGCCTCAGCCGGCCACCCGTCTTCTGGGAAGTGAGGAGCGCCTCTGCACGGCCGCCCCGTCTCGGAGGTGAGGAGCACCTCTGCCCGGCCACCCATCATCTGGGAAGTGAGGCGCTCCTCTTCTCGGGTACCCCACGTCTGGGAGGTGAGTAGCACCTCAGCCCGGCCTCCCATTATCTGGGACGTGAGAGGCGCCTATGCCCGGCCGGAGTGCCTCCGCCAACACACCTCTGGGAGATGAGGAGCACCTCTGCTCGTCCACCCATTGTCTGGGAAGTGAGGAGCGCCTGTACCTGTCCACACACCATCTTTGATGTGAGGAGCACCTCGTCTCGGCCACCCACTGTCTGGGAAGTGAGGAGCCCCTCTGCCGGCCACCCACCTTCTGGGAAGTGAGGAGCCTCTGCCCGCCACCCATTGTCTGGGAATTGAGGAGCGCCTCTCCCCGGCCACCCATCGTCTGGGATGTGAGGATTGCCTCAGCCCGGCCACCCATGGTCTGGGAAGTGAGGAGCACCTCTGCCTGGCCACCCACCATCTGGGAAGTGAGGAGAGCCTCTGCCCGGCCACCCATTGTCTGGGAAGTGAGGAGCCTCTGCCCGGCCACCCATTGTCTGGGAAGTGAGGTGCGCCTCTGCCTGGCCACCCCATCTGGGAAGTGAGGACTGCCACGGCACGGCCACCCACACTCTGGGAAGTGAGGAGCGCCTCAGCCGGCCACCCGTCTTCTGGGAAGTGAGGAGCGCCTCTGCACGGCCGCCCGTCTCGGAGGTGAGGAGCATCTCTGCCCAGCCACCCATCGTCTGGGAAGTGAGGAGCTCCTCTGCCCGGGTACCCAACGTCTGGGAGGTGAGGAGGACCTCAGCCCGGCCACTCATTATCTGGGACGTGAGAGGCGCCTATGCCCGGCCACCAACCGTCTGGAAGGTGAGGAGTGCCTCTGTCCGGCCACCCATCCTTTGGGAGGTGAGGAGCACCTCTGCTCGTCCACCCATTTTCTAGGAAGTGAGGAGAGCCTCTGCCCGGCCACCCCATCTGGGATGTGAGGAGCCCTCTGCCCGGCCACCCATATTCCGGGAGGTGAGGAGGGCCTCTGCACAGCTACCAATTGACTGGGAGGTGAGGAACGACTCTGCCCGGACACCCACCGTCTGGGAAGTGAGGAGCGCCTCTACCTGTCCACCCATCGTCTGGGAAGTGAGGAGGGCCTCTGCCAGGCCGCCCGACTTTGATGTGAGGAGCGCCTCGGCTCGGCCACCCACTGTCTGGGAAGTGAGGACGCCTCTGCCGGCCACCCACCTTCTGGGAAATGAGCGCCTCTGCCAGGCCACCCCATCTTTGAAGTGAGGAGTGCCTTGCCCGCCACCCAGCTGGAAGTGAGGAGCGCCTCCCTCCCCCCCACCCATTGCCTGGGAAGTGAGGAACACCTCTGCCCGGCCACCCATCTGGGAATTGGGGAGCGCCTCTGCCCGACAACCCATCGTCTGTGAAGTGAGGAGCGCTTCTGCCCGGCCACCCCGTCTGGGAAGTGAGGAGGGCCTCTGCCCGGCCGCCCATGCGTCTGGGAGGTGATGTGAGCCTCTGCCCGGCCACCACTCTTCTGGGAAGTGAGGCGCCTCTGCTTGAACACCCACAGTCTGGGAGGTGAGGAGAGCCTCTGCACCATCCCACACCCATCGTCTGGGAAGTGAGGAGGGCCTCTGCCAGGCCGCCCCTACTGGGAAGTGAGGTGCGCCTCAGCCCGGACACCCATCGTCTGGGAAGTGAGGAGCGCCTCTACCTGTCCACCCATCGTCTGGAGAGTGAGGAGTGACTCTGCCCGGGCTCACAAACTCTTTGAAGTGAAGAGGGCATCTGCCCAGCAACCCAACGTCTGGGAAGTGAGGAGGGCCTCTGCCCGGCCACCCCATCTGGGAAGTGAGTAGCATCTCTGCCCGGCGGCATCATCTGGGAAGTGAGGAGCGCCTATGCCTGGCCACCCCATCTTTGAAGTGAGGCACTCTGCCCGGCCACCCACCGTCTGGGAGGTGAGGCGCCTCTGCCCGACCTCCCATCGTCTATGAAATGAGGAGCACCTCTGCCCAGAAACCCCATCTGGGAAGTGAGGAGCGCCTCTGCCCGGCCGCCCCGTCTGGGAAGTGAGGAGTGCCTCTGCCCGGCCACACACCGTCCAGGAAGTGAGGAGTGCCTCAGCCCGGCCACACACCGTCCGGGAGGTGAGGAGAGCCGCTGCCCGGCAACCCATCGTCCGGGCGGAGAGGAGCGCCACTGCCCGGCCACCCATCGTCTGGGATGTCAGGAGCGCCTCTGCCAGTCCACCCATCGTCGGTGAAGTGAGCAGTGTCTCTGCCGGATTCCCACAGTCTGGGAATTGAGGAGAGCCTCGGCTCGGCCACCCACTGTCTGGGAAGTGAGGAGCGCCTCTGCCGGCCACCCACCTTCTGGGAAGTGAGGAGAGCCTCTTTCTGACCACCCATCGTCTGGGATGTCAGGAGGGCCTCTACCCGGACACCCATCCTCTGGGAAGTTAGGAGTGCCTCTAACAGTCCACCCATCGTCTGGGAAGTGGGGAGTGCCTCTGCTCGGCCACACAAACTCTGGGAAGTGAGGAGAGCTTCTGCCCGGCCACCCAACGTCTGGGAAGTAAGGAGCGCCTATGCCCGGCCACCCCTTCTTTGAAGTGAGGAGCACCTCTGCCTGGCCACCCACCGTCTGGGAAGTGAGGAGAGCCTCGGCCACACCACCCACCCTCTGGGAGGTGAGGGGCGCCTCTGCCCGGCCACCCATCGTCTGGGAAGTGAGGAGCGCCTCTGCCCGGCCACCCCGTCTGGGAAGTGGGGAGCACCTCTGCCCGGCCGCCCCATCTGGGAGTGAGGAGCGCCTCTGCCGGCCACCCACCTCTGGGAGGTGGGGAGAGCCTCGGCCAGACCACCCACCCTCTGGGAAGTGAGGAGCGCCTCTGCCCGGCCACCCTGTCTGCGAAGTGAGGACTGCCACGGCCAAGCCACCCGCTCTCTGGGAGGTGAGGAGGGCCTCGGCCCGGCCACCCATGCGTCTGGGAAGTGAGGAGCACCTCTTCCCGGCCACCACCGTCTGGGAAGTGAGGAGCGCCTCTGACCGGCCACCCACCGTCTGGGAGGTGAGGAGCACTTCTCCCCGACCACCCATCATCTGGGAAGTGAGGAGCGCCTCTACCTGTCCACCCATCGTCTGGGAAGTGAGGAGGGCCTCTGCCAGTCCGCCACAACTGGGCAGTGAGGAGCGCCTCTGCCCGGCCACCAACCGTCTGGGAAATGAGGAGCACCTCTACCTGAACATCCGTTGTCTGCTAAGTGAGGAGCGCCTCTGCCCGACCACCCCATCTTGGAATTGAGGAGCGCCCTTGCCCAGCCGCTCCGTCTGGGAAGTGAGGAGTGCCTCTGCCCGGCCACTCATCATCTGGGAGGTGAGGAGTGCCTCTGCCCGACCACCCATCATCTGGGAGGTGAGGAGGCGCCTCTGCTCGTCCACCCATTGTCTGGGACGTGAAGAGAGCCTCTGCCCGACCTGCCCCGTCTGGGAAGTGAGGAGGGCCTTGGCCCGGCCACCAAGTCTGGGAAGTGAGGAGCGCCTCTCCCGGCCACCCACCGTCTGGGAAGTGAGGAGCACCTCTACCTGAACATCCATCGTCTGGGAAGTGAGGGCTCGCGGTTTCACCCCCATCTGGGAATTGAGGGCGTGCCTTGCCCAGCAGCTCCGTCTGGGAAGTGAGGAGTGCCTCTGCCCGGCCACCCATTCTGGGAAGTGAGGAGCGCCTCTGCCCGGCCACCCATCGTCTGGGAAGTGAGGTGCGCCTCTGACCTGGCCACCCATCGTCTGGGAGATGAGGAGCACCTCTACCTGAACATCCATCGTCTGGGAAGTGAGGAGCGCCTCTGCCGGACCACCCCATCTGGGAGTTGAGGAGCGCCCTCTGCCCGGCCGCTCCGTCTGGGAAGTGAGGAGCGCCTCTGCCCGGCCACCCATCGTCTGGGAAGTGAGGAGCGCCTCTGCCCGGCCACCACCCGTCTGGGGAGGTGGGGGGCGCCTCTGCCCGGGCCGCCCGTCTGGGAAGTGAGGAGGCGCCTGCCCGGCCACCCATGCGTCTGGGAAGTGAGGAGTGCTTCTGCCCGGCCACTCATCATCTGGGAAGTGAGGAGGGAGAGCCTCTGCCCGGCCACCCATGCGTCTGGGAAGTGAGGAGCACCTCTGCCCGGCCGCCCGTCTGGGAAGTGAGGCGCCTCTGCCCGGCCGCCCGTCTGGGAAGTGAGGAGACCCTGTACCCGACCACCCATCGTCTGGGAAGTGAGGAGCGCCTCTACCTGTCCACCCGTCGTCTGGGAAGTGAGGAGCGCCTCTGCCAGACCATCCAGCGTCTGGGAGGTGAGGGGCGCCTCTGCCTGGCCACCCATCGTCTGGGAGGTGAGGAGCGCCTCTGCCCGGCCACCCATTGTCTGGGAGGTGAGGAGTGCCTCTGCCTGGCCACCCATCGTCTGGGAGGTGAGGAGGCCTCTGCCCGGCCACTCATCTTCTGGGAAGTGAGGAGCGCCTCTGCCCGGCCACCCACTGTCTGGGAAGTGAGGAGGGCCTCTGCCCGGCCACCCCGTCTGGGAAGTGAGGAGCGCCTCTGCCCGACCACCCACTGTCTGGGAAGTGAGGAGAGCCTCTGCCTGGCCACCCACCATCTGGGAAGTGAGGCGCCTCTGCCCGGCCACCCCGTCTGGGAAGATGGGGAGGGCCTCTGCCTTTCGGCCACCTCTGGGAAGTGAGGAGCGCCTCTGACCGGCCACCCATCGTCTGGGAAATGAGGAGCACCTCTGCCTGAACACCCATCGTCTGGGAAGTGAGGAGCGCCTCTGCCCGACCACCCCATCTGGGAATTTTGGAGCGCCCTTGCCCAGCCGCTCCATCTGGGAAGTGAGGAGTGCCTCTGCCAGGCCACCATATATATGGGAGTGAAGAGTTCCTCTGCCCGGCCACCCAACGTCTGGGAAGTGAGGAGCCCCTCTGCCCGGCCACCCATCGTCTGGGAGGTGAGGGAGCGCCTCTGCCCGGCCAACCATGCGTCTGGTAAGTGAGGAGAGCCTCTGCTCGGCCGCCCCGTCTGGGAAATGAGGAGCGCCACGGCCCGACCACCCACTGTCTGGGAAGTGAGGAGCGCCTCAGCTGGCCACCCATCGTCTGGGAGGTGAGGAGGGCCTCTGCCCGGCCACCCATCTTCTGGGACGTGAGGAGGCGCCTCTGCCCGACCACCCATCGTCTGGGAGGTGAGGAGTGCCTCTGTCCGGCCACCCATCTTCTGGGAAGTGAGGAGCGCCTCTGGCCACCACCGTCGGGAGTGAGGAGCGCCTCCCTGGCCACCAACTGTCTGGGAAGTGAGGAGTGCCTCTGCCTGGCCACCCACCGTCTGGGGAAGTGAGGAGCACCTCTGCCCGGCCACCCATCGTCTGGGAGGTGAGGAGTGCCTCTGCCCGGCCACCCATCATCTGGGAAGTGAGGAGCGCCTCTGCCCGGCCACCCACCATCTGGGAAGTGAGGACGCCTCTGCCCGGCCGCCCGTCTGGGAAGTGAGAGCTCCTCTGCCCGGCCACCCATCGTCTGGGAAGTGAGGGCGCCTCTGCCAGACCACCCAGCGTCTGGGAGGTGAGGGGCGCCTCTGCCCGGCCCCCCATCGTCTGGGAGGTGAGGCGCCTCTGCCCGGCCACCCATTGTCTGGGAGGTGAGGAGCGCCTCTGCCCGGCCACCCATTGTCTGGGAAGTGAGGAGAGCCTCTGCCCGGCCACCCACTTCTGGGAAGTGAGGGGCGCCTCTGCCCGGCCACCCACATCTGGGAAGTGAGGAGTGCCTCTGCCCGGCCGCCCCATCTGGGAAGTGAGGAGCGCCTCTGCCCGGCCACCCATCGTCTGGGAGGTGAGGAGCCCTCTGCCCGGCCACCCATCGTCTGGGAGGTGAGGAGGCGCCTCTGCCCAGCCACCCATGCGTCTGGGAGGTGAGGCGCCTCTGCCTGGCCACCCATGCGTCTGGGAAGTGAGGCGCCTCTACCTGTCCACCCATCGTCTGGGAGGTGAGGAGGCGCCTCTGCCCGGCCACCCATCGTCTGGGAGGTGAGGAGTGCCTCTGCCCGGCCACCCATCGTCTGGGATGTGAGGAGTGCCTCTGCCCGGCCACCCATCGTCTGGAAAGTGAGGAGCACCTCTGCCTGGCCACCCACCCTCTGGGAGGTGAGGAGAGCCTCGGCCAGACCACCCACCCTCTGGGAGGTGAGGAGGCGCCTCTGCCAGCCACCTATGCCATCTGGGAAGTGAGGAGCGCCTCTGCCCGGCCACCCATCGTCTGGGAGGTGAGGAGTGCCTCTGCCCGGCCACCCATCATCTGGGAAGTGAGGAGCGCCTCTGCCCGGCCACCCATTGTCTGGGAAGTGAGGAGCACCTCTGCCCGGCCACCCACCCTCTGGGAAGTGAGGAGAGCCTCTGCCCGGCCACCCATCATCTGGGAAGTGAGGAAGGCCTCTGCCCGGCCACCCATCGTCTGGGAGGTTAGGAGGGCCTCTGCCCGGCCACCCATTGTCTGGGAAGTGAGGAGCGCCTCTGCCCGGCCACCCATTGTCTGGGAAGTGAGGAGCGCCTCTGCCCAGCCACCCTCGTCTGGGAAGTGAGGAGTGCCTCTGCCCGACCACCCATCATCTGGGAAGTGAGGAGCACCTCTGCTCGTCCAGCCATTGTCTGGGAAGTGAGGAGAGCCTCTGCCCGGCCATCCCATCTGGGAAGTGAGGAGCGCCTCTGCCCGGCCACCCCATCTGGGAAGTGAGGCCTCTGCCCGGCCACCCATGCGTGTGGGAAGTGAGGAGTGCCTCTGCCTGCCACCCATCGTCTGGTATGTGATGATTCCTCTGCCCGTCCACCGACTCGTCTGGGTTGTGAGGAGGGGCCTCTGCCCCGCCACCCATCTGTCTGGGAAGTGAGGAGCGCCTCTGCCCGGCCACCCCGTCTGGGAAGTGAGGAGTGCCTCTGCCCGGCCAACCCGTCTGGGAAGTGAGGAGCGCCTCTGCCCGGCCGCCCGTCTGGGAAGTGAGGAGAGCCTCTTTCTGACCACCCATCGTCTGGGAATTGAGGAGTGCCTCTGCCCGGCCACCCATCGTCTGGGAAGTGAGGAGCGCCTCTGCCCGGCCACCCATCGTCTGGGAAGTGAGGAGCGCCTCTGCCCGGCCACCCACCTCTGGGAAGTGAGGAGCGCCTCAGCCCGGCCGCCCCTCTGATAAGTGAGGAGAGCCTCTGCTCGGCCACCCACGCTGGGAAGTGAGGAGCGCCTCTGCCCGGCCACCCACCTTCTGGGAAGTGAGGAGCGCCTCTGCCCGGCCACCACCGTCTGGGAAGTGAGGAGCGCCCTCTGCCCGGCCACCACTGTCGTCTGGGGAGGTGAGGAGCACCTCTGCCCGGCCACCCATCGCCTGGGAAGTGAGGAGTGCCTCTGCCCGCCACCCATCGCCTGGGAAGTGAGGAGCCTCTGCCCGGCCACCCACCGTCTTGGAAGTGAGGGCGCCTCTGCCCGGCCACCCCGTCTGGGAGATGGTGAGCCCTCTGCCTGGCCACCATCGTCTGGGAAGTGAGGAGCGCCTCTGCCCGGCCGTCCCGTCTGGGAAGTGAGGAGCCTCTGCCTGGCCACCCATCGTCTGGGAAGTGAGTGGCGCCTCTGTCCAGGCCACCCATCGCCTGGGAAATGAGGGGCCTCTGCCGGCCACCCATCCTCTGGGAGATGAGGAGCGCCTCTGCTGTCCACCCATCGTCTGGGAAGTGAGGAGGAACCTCTGCCAGGCCACCCATCGTCTGGGAAGTGAGGAGCACCTCTGCCCGGCCACCCATTGTCTGGGAGGTGAGGGGCGCCTCTGCCTGGCCACCCACCATCTGGGAAGTGAGGGCGCCTCTGCCCGGCCACCCACCGTCTGGGAAGTGAGGAGCGCCTCTGCCCGGCTGCCCCATCTGGGGTGAGAGCACCTCTGTCCGGCCACACCTTCTGGGATGGGAGGAGCGCCTCTGCCCGGCCACCCACCTTCTGGGAAGTGAGGAGCGCCTCTGCCTGTCCACCCGTCGTGTGGGAAGAGAGGAGCACCTCTGCCTGGCCACCCACCGTCTGGGAAGTGGGGAGTGCCTCTGCCCGGCCACAGAAACTCTGGGAAGTGAGGAGGGCCTCTGCCCGGCCACCCACAGTCTGGGAAGTGAGGAGTGCCTCTGCCTGGCCACCCACCATCTGGGAAGTGAGGAGGGCCTCTGCCGACCACCCATCGTCTGGGAGGTGAGGGCGCCTCTGCCCGACAACCCACCATCTGGGAGGTGAGGATGCCTCTGCCCTGCCGCCCCGTTTGGGAAGTGAGGAGCGCCTCTGCCCGGCCACCCATGCGTCTGGGAGGTGAGGGAGGCGCCTCTGCCCGGCCACCCACAGTCTGGGAAGTGAGGAGAGCCTCTGCTCGGCCACCCACTGTCTGGGAAGTGAGGAGGCGCCTCTGCCGGACCACCCACCTTCTGGGAAGTGAGGAGGGCCTCGGCCAGACCACCCACCCTCTGGGAAGTGAGGAGCGCCTCTGCCCGGCCACCCATTGTCTAGGAAGTGAGGAGGCCTCTGCCCGGCCACCCATTGTCTGGGAAATGAGGCGCTCCTCTGCCCGGCCACCCACGTCTGGGAGGTGAGGAGCACCTCTGCCCGACCACCCATCGTCTGGGAAGTGAGGGAGGGCCTCTGCCCGGCCACCCTCTCTCTGGGAAGAGAGGAGCACCTCAGCCAGCCACCCGTCGTCTGGGAAGTGAAGAACGCCTCTGCACGGCCGCCCCGTCTGGGAGGTGAGTAGCACCTCAGCCCGGCGTCCCATTATCTGGGACGTGAGAGGCGCCTCTGCCCGGCCACCCAGCGTCTGGGATGTGAGGAGGGCCTCTGCCGACCACCCTCTCTGGGAGGTGAGGAGAGCCTCTGCCCGGCCACCCATCATCTGGGATGTGAGGAGGCCTCTGCCCGGCCACCCGTCTGGGAAGTGAGGCGCCTCTGCCCGACCACCCATCGTCTGGGAAGTGAGGAGCGCCTCTGCCTGGCCACCCCTTCTTTAAAGTGAGGAGCGCCTCGGCCCGGCCTCCCGTCTGGGAATTGAGGAGCGCCTCTCCCCGGCCACCCATCGTCTGGGATGTGAGGAGTTGCCTCAGCCCGGCCACCCATGGTCTGGGAAGTGAGGAGCACCTCTGCCCGGCCACCCATCGTCTGGGAAGTGAGGCGCCTCTGCCCGGCCACCCATTGTCTGGGAAGTGAGGAGCGCCTCTGCCCGGCCACCCATTGTCTGGGAGGTGAGGGCGCCTCTGCCGGCCACCCACCGTCTGGGAGGTGAGGAGCACCTCTGCCCGGCCACCCATCATCTGGGAAGTGAGGGCGCTCCTCTTCTCGCGTACCCATCGTCTGGGAGGTGAGTAGCACCTCAGCCCGGCCTCCCATTATCTGGGACGTGAGAGGCGCCTATGCCCGGCCACCAACCGTCTGGGATGTGAGGAGGGCCTCTGCCCGGCCACCCTCTCCCTGGGAAGTGAGGAGGGCCTCTGCCCGGCCACCCCGTCTGGGAAGTGAGGAGCGCCTCTGCCCGGCCACCCTCTCTCTGGGAAGTGAGGAGGGCCTCTGCCCGGCCGCCCTGTGTCTGGGAGGTGAGGAGAGCCTCTGCCCGGACACCCACCGTCTGGGAGGTGAGAAGCGCTTCTCCCCACCACCCATCATCTGGGAAGTGAGGAGCACCTCTGCCCGGCCACCCATCGTCTGGGAAGTGAGGAGCAACTCTGCCAGGCCACCCCGTCTGTGAAGTGAGGGGCGCCTCTGCCCGGACCTCCCATCGTCTGGGAAGTGAGGAGGCACCTCTGCCCGGCCACCCACTGTCTGGGAGGTGAGGGAGGCGCCTCTGCCCGGCCACCCACCTTCTGGGAGGTGAGGAGCGCCTCTCCTGGCCACACACTTCTGGGAAGTGAGGAGCGCCTCTGCCCGGCCACCCATCGTCTGGGAAGTGAGGAGGCCTCTGCCCGGCCACCCACATCTGGGAATTGGGGAGCGCCTCTGCCCGGCCGCCCATCCTCTGGGAAGTGATGAGCGCCTCTGCCCGGCCACCCATCGTCTGGGAGGTGAGGGAGCGCCTCTGCCCGGCCACCCATCATCTGGGAAGTTGGGAGTGCCTCTGCCCGGCCACCCACCCTGTCTGGGAAGTGAGGAGGCCTCTACCTGTCCACCCATCGTCTGGGAAGTGAGGAGAGCCTCTGCCCGGCCACCCCATCTGGGAGGTGAGGAGCGCCTCAGCCCGGCCACCCACCTTCTGGGAAGTGAGGCGCCTCTGCCAGCCACCCACCGCCTGGGAGGTGAGGAGCACCTCTGCACGGCCACCCATCTGGGAAGTGAGGAGTGCCTCTGCCCGGCCACCCATCGTCTGGGAGGTGAGGAGGACCTCAGCCCGGCCACCCATCCTCTGGGAAGTGAGGAGCGCCTCTGCCCGGCCACCCCTTCTGGGAAGTGAGGAGCACCTCTGTCTGGCCACCCCTCGTCTGGGAAGTGAGGAGCGCCTCTGCACGGCCGCCCTGTCTCGGAGGTGAGGAGCACCTCTGCCCGGCCACCCATCGTCTGGGAAGTGAGGAGCTCCTCTGCCCGGGTACACAACGTCAGGGAGGTGAGGAGGACCTCAGCCCGGCCACCCATTATCTGGGACGTGAGAGGCGCCTCTGCCCGGCCACCCATGGTCTGGGGAAGTGAGGAGGCGCCTCTGCCCAGCCACCCTCTCTCTCTGGGAAGTGAGGGAGGCCTCTGCCCGACCACCCCATCTGGGGAGGTGGGGAGCCCTCTGCCCGGCCACCCATCATCTGGGAAGTGAGGAGCGCCTCTACCTGTCCACCCATTTTCTAGGAAGTGAGGAGAGCCTCTGCCCGGCCACTCCATCTGGGATGTGAGGAGATCCTCTGCCCGACGCCCGCCTGTGAGGTGAGGAGCACCTCTGCCCGGCCACCCCATCTGGGGAGGTGAGGGCCTCAGCCCGGCCACCCATCATCTGGGAAGTGAGGAGCTCCTCTGCCCGGCCACCCATCGTCTGGGAAGTGAGGAGCGCCTCTGCCGGCCACCCACCTTCTTTGAAGTGAGGAGCGCCTCTTCCCGGCTGCCCGTCTGGGAAATGAGTAGCGCCTCTACCTGTCCACCCATGGTCTGGGAAGTGAGGAGAGCCTCGGCCAGACCACCCACCCTCTGGGAAATGAGGAGCGCCTCTACCCGGCCACCCATTGTGTGGGAAGTGAGGAGCGCCTCTGCCTGGCCACCCCGTCTGGGAAATGAGGACTGCCAAAGCCCGGCCACCCACGGTCTGGGAAGTGAGTAGCACCTCTGCCGGCCACCCGTCGTCTGGGAAGTGAGGAGCGCCTCTGCACGGCCGCCCCATCTAGGAGGTGAGGAGCACCTCTGCCCGGCCACCCATCATCTGGGAAGTGAGGCGCCTCTGCCCGGCCACCCCATCTTTGAAGTGAGGAGTGCCTGGCCACCCACCATCTGGGAAGTGAGGAGCGCCTCTACCCTGCAGCCCGTCTGGGTAGTGAGGAGCTCCTCTGCCCGGCTGCCCCACCTGGGAGGTGAGGAGCACCTCTGCCCGGCCACCCATCTGGGAATTGGGGAGCGCCTCTGCCCGACCACCCATCGTCTGGGAGGTGAGGGCGCCTCTGCCCGGCCACCCACTGTCTGGGAAGTGAGGCGCCTCTGCCCGGCCACCCATCGTCTGGGAAGTGAGGCGCCTCTGCCCGGCCACCCACTGTCTGGGAAGTGAGTAAGCTGCCGGCCGCATGTCACAGGAAGTGAGGAGCGCCTATGCCTGGCCACCCCGTATGGGAAGTGAGGAGTGCCTCAGCCCGGCCACACCATCTTTGGGGGTGGGGTGCCTCTGCCCGACCACCCACCGTCTGGGAAGTGAGGGAGTGCCTCAGCCCGGCCACCCATGCGTCTGGGAGGTGAGGAGCTCCTCTGCCCGGCCACCCATCATCTGGGAGGTGAGGAGCACCTCTGCCCGGCCACCCCATCTGGGGAAGTGAGGGAGCGCCTCTGCCTGGCCACCCACCGTCTGGGAAGTGAGGAGGCCTCTGCCGACCACCCATCGTCTGGGAAGTGAGGAGGGCCTCTGCGCCACCCATCTGGGAAGTGAGGAGCGCCTCTGCCCGGCTGCCCGTCTGGGAAATGAGGAGCGCCTCTGCCCTGCCACCCATGGTCTGGGAAGTGAGGAGCGCCTCTGCCTGGCCACCCCGTCTGGTAAGTGAGGAGCACCTCTGCCCGGCCACCCACCGTCTGGAAGTGAGGAGCTCCTCTGCCCGGCCACCCATCCTCTGGGAGTGAGGAGCGCCTCTGATCGTCCAGCCATTGTCTGGGAAGTGAGGAGAGCCTCTGTCCGGCCACCCCGTCTGGGAAGTGAGGAGCACCTCTGCCCGGCCACCCATCATCTGGGAGGTGAGGAACGCCTCTGCCCGGTCACCCACGGTCTGGGAATGAGGAGCACCACTGCCTGACCACCCATTGTCTGGGAAGTGAGGAGAGCCTCTGCCCGACCACCCACTGTCGGGGAGGTGAGGAGGCCTCTGCCCGGCCACCCATCGTCTGGGAGGTGAGGTCGTCTGCCCGGCAATCCATTTTCCGGGAGGTGAGTAGCGCCTCTAAATGTCCAGCCATCGTCTGGGAAGTGAGGAGGGCCTCTGCTCGGCCGCCGCTTCTGGGAAAAGAGTGCCTTTGCCAGACCACCCACCGTCTGGGAGGTGAGGAGCGCCTCTGCCCGGCCACCCATCGTCTGGGAGTTGAGGAGCGCCTCTGCCCGGACACCCACCGTCTGGGTAGTGAGGAGCGCCTCTACCTGTCCACCCATCGTCTGGGAGGTGAGGAGCACCTCTGCCCGGCCACCCATTGTCTGGGAAGTGAGGGCCTCTGCCCGGCCACCCGTCTGGGAGGTGGGGAGGAGACTTCGGGCAGGAGCCACCCAGTCTGGGAAGTGAGGCGCCACTGCCTGACCACCCATGGGTCTGGGGAAGTGAGGAGGCGCCTCTGCCCAGCCACCCCATCTGGGAAGTGAGGAGGGCCTCTGCCCGACCACCCACTGTCTGGGGAGGTGAGGAGGCGTCTCTGCCCGACCACCCATGCGTCTGGGAAGTGAGGAGGCGCCTCAGCCCGGCCACCCATGCGTCTGGGAGGTGAGGGCGCCTCTGCCTGGCCACCCACTGTCTGGGAGGTGAGGGTGCCTCTGCCCGGCCACACAAACTCTGGGAAGTGAGGAGGCCTCTGCCTGGCCACCCGTCTGGGAAGTGATGAGCGCCTCTGCCCGGCCACCCATGCGTCTGGGAAGTGAGGAGCGCCTCTGCCCGGCCACCCACGTCTGGGAAGTGAGGAGCACCTCTGCCAGGCCACCCCATCTTTGAAGTGAGGAGCGCCTCTGCCCGGCCACACACCGTCTGGGAAGTGAGGGTGCCGCTGCCCGGCAGCCCCGTCTGTGTAGCCCCGACACCCTTTATCTGGGAAGTGAGGAGAGCCTCTGCCCGGCCACCACCATCTGGGAAGTGAGGGGGCCTCTGCCCGACCACCCATCATCTGGGAGGTGAGGCGCCTCTGCCCGGCCACCCATCGTCTGGGAAGTGAGGAGTGCCTCTGCCGGCCACCCACTGTCTGGGAGTGAGGGAGGCCTCTGCCCAGCCACCCACTGTCTGGGAGGTGAGGCCTCTGCCCGACCACCCATGCGTCTGGGAGTGAGGAGGCGCCTCTGCCTGGCCACCCACCATCTGGGAAGTGAGGAGTGCCTCTGCCCGGCCACCCATCATCTGGGAAGTGAGGAGCGCCTCTGCGCGGCCACCCACTGTCTGGGAGGTGAGGAGCTCCTCTGCCCGGCCACCCCATCTGGGAAGTGAGGGCGCCTCTGCCTGGCCACCCACTGTCTGGGAAGTGAGGGAGGCCTCTGCCTGGCCACCCATCATCTGGGAGTTGAGGAGTGCCTCTGCCCAGCCACACAAACTCTGGGAAGTGAGGAGGGCCTCTGCCGGCCACCCATTGTCTGGGGAAGTGAGGAGCACCTCTGCCCGACCACCCATGCATCTGGGAGGTGAGGCGCCTCTTGACCACCCACCTTCTGGGAGGTGAGGGAGGGCCTCTGCCCGACCACCCACAGTCTGGGAAGTGAGGGAGCGCCTCTGCCCGGCCACCCATGGGTCTGGGGAAGTGAGGAGTGCCTCTGCCCAGCCACCCATGGTCTGGGGAGGTGAGGAGCACACCTCTGCCTGGCCACCCACCGTCTGGGAAGTGAGAAGGGCCTCTGCCCGACCACCATCATCTGGGAAGTGAGGGAGGCCTCTGCCTGTCCACCCATTGTCTGGGAGGTGAGGAGGCGCCTCTGCCCAGCCACCCATGGAGTCTCTGGGAGGTGAGGAGTGGGGCCTTTGCCAGGCCACCCACCATCTTTGAAGTGAGGAGCGCCTCGGCTCGGCCACCCACTGTCTGGGAAGTGAGGAGCGCCTCTACCTGTCCACCCAACGTCTGGGAAGTGAGGAGCACCTCTGCCAGACCACCCAGCATCTGGGAGGTGAGGGGCCTCTGCCCGGCCCCCCACCTTCTGGGAAGTGAGGAGCGCCTCTGCCCGGCCACCCATCATCTGGGAAGTGAGGAGTGCCTCTACCTGTCACCCATGCGTCTGGGAGGTGAGGGGCCTCTGCCCGGCCACACCCATCTGGGAAGTGAGGCGCCTCTGCCGGCCACCCATGGTCTGGGGAGGTGAGGAACACCTCTGCCCGACCACCCACACCGTCTGGGAGGTGAGGGGCCTCTGCCCGACCACCCATGCGTCTGGGAGTGAGGAGCGCCTCTGCCGGCCACCCACCTTCTGGGAAGTGAGGAGAGCCTCTGCCCGACCAACCATCATCTGGGATGTGAGGAGAGCCTCTGCCCGGCCACCCATGCGTCTGGGAAGTGAGGCCTCTGCCTGGCCACCCACTGTCTGGGAAGTGAGGGAGCCTCTGCCGGCCACCCACTGTCTGGGAAGTGAGGGCGCCTCTGCCGGCCACCCATCCTTTGGGAGGTGAGGCGCCTCTGCTCGTCCACCCATGTCTGGGAAGTGAGGAGAGCCTCTGCCGGCCACCCACAGTCTGGGAAGTGAGGAGTGCCTCTGCCCAGCCACACATTGCCTGGGAAGTGAGGGAGCGCCTCTGCCAGGCCACCCCATCTGGGAGGTGAGAGTGCCTCTGCCAGGCCACCCCATCTTTGAAGTGAGGCGCCTCTGCCCGGCCACCCACTCTCTGGGAAGTTAGGCGCCTCTGCCGACCACCCATGCGTCTGGGAGGTGAGGAGCGCCTCTGCCCGGCTGCCCCGACTGGGTGGTGAGGAACACCTCTGCTTGGCCACCCATCTGGGGTGGGGAGGCTGACTCTGCCCGGCCACACAAACTCTGGGAAGTGAAGGGGCCTCTGCCCAGTAACCCAACATCTGGGAGGTGAGGGGCGCCTCTGCCCGGCCACCCCATCTGGGAGTGAGGGCGCCTCTGCCAGGCCACCCCATCTTTGAGTGAGGGCGCCTCTGCTTGACCAACCATCATCTGGGAAGTGAGGAAGCGCCTCTGCCCGGCCACCCATCTGGGAGGTGAGGTGCCTCTGCCCGACCACCCATCGTCTGGGAAGTGAGGAGCGCCTCTGCCGGCCACCCACAGTCTGGGAAGTGAGGAGAGCCTCTGCCACGACGCCCGTCTGGGAAGTGAGGAGAGCCTCTGCCCGGCCACCATCGTCTGGGATTTGAGGAGAGCCTCTGCCCGGCCACCCATCATCTGGGAAGGGAGGAACTCCTCTACCTGTCCACCCATCGTCTGGGAAGTGAGGAGGCCTCTGCCCGGCCACCCCATCTGGGAAGTGAGGAGGCCTCTGCCCGGCCACACAAACTCTGGGAGTGAGGCCTCTGCCCGGCCACCCCTGGGAGGTGAGGAGCACCTCTGCCCGGCCACCCGTCTGGGAAGTGAGGAGGCCTCTGCCCGGCCACCCATGCGTCTGGGAAGTGAGGTGCCTCTGCCCGACCACCCATCGTCTGGGAAGTGAGGCGCCTCTGCCCGGCCACCCATTCTGGGAATTGTGGAGGGCCTCTGCCCGGCCACCAAACGTCTGGGAAGTGAGGAGCGCTTCTGCCCGGCCACCCCATCTGGGAAGTGAGGAGCACCTCTGCCCGGCCACCCCATCTTTGAAGTGAGGAGCACCTCTGCCCGGCCACCCGTCTGGGAGGTGAGGAGCGCCTCTGCCCGGCCACCCTCATCTGGGAAGTGAGGGAGCCTCTGCCCGGCCACCCATCGTCTGGGAAGTGAGGAGGCGCCTCTGCCCGGCCACCCATGTCTGGGAAGTGAGGAGCTGCCTCTGCCCGGCCACCCGGGTCTGGGGAGGTGAGGAGAGCCTCTGCCCGGCCACCCATCATCTGGGAGGTGAGGAGCACCTCTGCCCGGCCACCCATCGTCTGGGAGGTGAGGAGCGCCTCTACCTGTCCACCCATCGTCTGGGAAGTGAGGAGAGCCTCTGCCCGGCCACCCATTTTCCGGGAGGTGAGGAGCACCTCTGCCCGGCCACCCATCGTCTGGGAAGTGAGGTGCTCCTCTGCCCGGCCGCCCCGCCTGGGAGGTGAGGAGCACTTCTGCCCGGCCACTCATCTGGGAATTCAGGAGAGCCTCTGCACGGCCGCCCCGTCTGGGATTTGAGAGCGCCTCTGCCCGGCCACCCACTGTCTGGGGAAGTGAGGAGTGCCTCTGCCCGGCCACCCCGTCTGGAAAGTGAGGAGGGCCTCTGCCCGGCCACCCCGTCTGGGAAGTGAGGGCCTCTGCCAGACCACCAACCGTCTGGGAGGTGAGGAGTGCCTCTCCCGGGCACCCATGGGTCTGGGTAGTGAGGAGCGCCTCTGCCCGCCACCCACTGTCTGGGAAGTGAGGAGCGCCTCTGCCCGGCCACCCGTCTGGGAAGTGAGGGTGCCTCTGCCCGGCCACCCATCGTCTGGGAGGTGAGGAGAGCCTCTGCCCGGCCACCCACTGTCTGGGAGTGAGGAGCGCCTCTGCCCGACCACCCATCGTCTGGGAAGTGAGGAGCGCCTCTGCCCGGCCACCCATCGTCTGGGAGGTGAGGAGCAGCTCTGCCCGGCCACCCGTCTGCGAAGTGAGGAGCGCCTCTGCCCGGCCAACCCACCGTCTGGAAGTGAGGAGCGCCTCTACCTGTCCACCCATGGGTCTGGGAGGTGAGGAGGCCTCTACCTGTCCACCCATCGTCTGGGAAGTGAGGAGTGCCTCTGCCCGGCCACCCACTGTCTGGGGAGGTGAGGAGGCACCTCTGCCCGGCCACCCCATCTGGGAAGTGAGGGGGCCTCTGCCCGGCCACCCATGGGTCTGGGGAAGTGAGGAGTGCCTCTGCCCGGCCACCCATGCTTCTGGGAAGTGAGGAGTGCCTCTGCCCGGCCACCCACCGTCTGGGAGGTGAGGAGGGCCTCTGCCCGACCACCCATGCGTCTGGGAAGTGAGGAGCGCCTCTACCTGTCCACCCATTGTCTGGGAGGTGAGGAGAGCCTCTGCCCGACCACCCATCATCTGGGAAGTGAGGCTCTGCCGGCCACCCACCGTCTGTGGAGTGAGGAGCGCCTCTACCTGTCCACCCATCGTCTGGGAAGTGAGGAGTGCCTCTGCCCGGCCACCCACTGTCTGGGAAGTGAGGGCGCCTCTGCCCGACCACCCATCATCTGGGAAGTGAGGGAGTGCCTCTGCCCGGCCACCCATCGTCTGGGAAGTGAGGAGTGCCTCTGCCAGGCCACCCACCGTCTGGGAGGTGAGGAGTGCCTCTGCCCGGCCACCCATCGTCTGGGAGTTGAAGAGAGCCTCTGCCCGACCACCCATCATCTGGGAAGTGAGGAGCACCTCTGCCCGGCCACCCACTGTCTGGGAAGTGAGGAGCGCCTCTGCCCAGCCACCCACTGTCTGGGAAGTGAGGAGCACCTCTGCCCGGCCACCCCGTCTGGGAAGTGAGGAGTGCCTCTGCCAGACCACCCACCGTCTGGGAAGTGAGGCCTCTGCCCGACCACCCACCGTCTGGGAAGTGAGGAGCGCCTCTGCCGGCCACCCATCATCTGGGAGGTGAGGGCCTCTGCCCGGCCACCCACTGTCTGGGAAGTGAGGAGCCTCTGCCCGGCCACCCCATCTGGGAAGTGAGGAGCGCCTCTACCTGTCCACCCATCGTCTGGGAAGTGAAGAGTGCCTCTGCCCGGCCACCCAACATCTGGGAAGTGAGGAGAGCCTCTGCCCGGCCACCCACCTTCTGGGAAGTGAGGAGCGCCTCTGCCCGGCCACCCTCTTTGAGGTGAGGAGTACTTCTGCCCGGCCACCCCATCTGGGAATGAGGAGAGCCTCTGCCCGGCCACCCACCGTCTGGGAAGTGAGGAGGGCCTCTGCCCGGCCACCCATCATCTGGGATGTGAGGAGTGCCTCTGCCCGGCCACCCATCGTCTGGGAGGTGAGGAGCACCTCTGCATGGCCACCCACCGTCTGGGAGGTGAGGAGCGCCTCTGCCCGGCCACCCACCATCTGGGAAGTGAGGAGCGCCTCTGCCCGACCACCCACGTCTGGGAAGTGAGGGGCGCCTCTGCCCGACCACCCATCATCTGGGAAGTGAGGAGGCGCCTCTGCCCGGCCACCCATGCGTCTGGGAAGTGAGGCCTCTGCCCGGCCACCCCATCTGGGAAGTGAGGAGCGCCTCTGCCCGGCCACCCACAGTCTGGGGAGGTGAGGAGCGCCTCGGCTCGGCCACCCACTGTCTGGGAAGTGAGAAGCGCCTCTGGCGGCCACCCACCTTCTGGGAAGTGAGGAGCACCTCTGCCTGGCCACCCCCGTCTGGGAAGTGAGGAGAGCCTCTGCCCGGCCACCCACTGTCTGGGAAGTGAGGAGCACCTCTGCCCGGCCACCCATCGTCTGGGAAGTGAGGAGCGCCTCTGCCCGGCCACCCACCATGTCTGGGGAAGTGAGGGGCCTCTGCCAGGCCACCCCGTCTGGGAAGTGAGGAAGCGCCTCTGCCCGGCCACCCATGCGTCTGGGAAGTGAGCCAGGCCGCCCCACCTGGGAGGTGAGGAGCACCTCCGCCCGGCCGCCCGTCTGGGATTTGAGGAGCGCCTCTACCTGTCCACCCATCGTCTGGGAAGTGAGGAGGGCCTCTGCCCGGCCACCCCATCTGGGAAGTGAGAGCGCCTCTGCCGGCCACCCACTGTCTGGGAAGTGAGGAGGGCCTCTGCCCGGCCACCCATGTGACTGGGAAGTGAGGAGCGCCTATGCCCGGGCACCCACCTTCTGGGAAGTGAGGAGCACCTCTGCCCGGCCACCCACCGTCTGGGAAGTGAGGAGCGCCTCTGCCCGCCACCCCATCTGGGAAGTGAGGGAGGAGAGCCTCTGCCCGCCACCCATCATCTGGGAGGTGAGGGAGGGCCTCTGCCCGACCACCCATCATCTGGGAAGTGAGGCCTCTGCCCGGCCACCCACCGTCTGGGAGGTGAGGAGCGCCTCTGCTTGACCACCCATCGTCTGGGAGGTGAGGGCCTCTGCCAGGCCACCCCATCTGGGAAGTGAGGGAGCACCTCTGCCCGGCCACCCGTCTGGGAGGTGAGGGGCGCTTCTGCCCGGCCACACACCGTCTGGGAAGTGAGGAGAGCCTCGGCTCGGCCACCCACTCTCTGGGAAGGGAGGATCGCCTCTGCCGGCCACCCATCGTCTGGGAGGTGAGGAGCGCCTCTGCCCGGACACCCACCGTCTGGGAAGTGAGGAGCGCCTCTACCTGTCCACCCATTGTCTGGGAGGTGAGGAGCACCTCTGCCCGGCCACCCACTGTCTGGGAAGTGAGGACTCTTCCCGGCGACCCCTTCTGGGAAGTGAGGAGCACCTCTGCCCGGCCACCCATCGTCTGGGAAGTGAGGAGGGCCTCTGCCCGGCCACCCATCGCCTGGGAAGTGAGGAGCGTCTGCCCGGCCACCCCATCCTTGGAAGTGAGGAGCGCCTCTGCCTGGCCACCCGTCTGGGAAGTGAGGAGCGCCTCTGCCCGGCCACCCACTGTCTGGGAAGTGAGGAGCACCTCTGCCCGGCCACCCACCTTCTGGGAAGTGAGGAGCGCCTCTACCTGTCCACCCATCGTCTGGGAGGTGAGGAGCACCTCTGCCCGACCACCCATCGTCTGGGAAGTGAGGAGAGCCTCTGCCCGGCCACCCATCGTCTGGGAAGTGAGGAGCGCCTCTGCCCGACCACCCATCATCTGGGAGTGAGGGCGCCTCTGCCCGGCCACCCCATCTGGGAAGTGAGGAGTGCCTCTGCCCGGCCACCCACCTTCTGGGAAGTGAGGGCGCCTCTGCCCGGCCACCCACTCTGGGAAGTGAGGAGGGCCTCTGCCCGGCCACCCAAACTCTTTGAAGTGAGGAGTGCCTCTGCCCGGCCACCCACCGTCTGGGAAGTGAGGAGCGCCTCTGCCCGGCCACCCCATCTGGGAAGTGAGGAGCGCCTCTACCTGTCCACCCATTGTCTGGGAGGTGAGGGAGCACCTCTACCTGTCCACCCATCGTCTGGGAAGTGGGGAGTGCCTCTGCCCGGCCACCCAAACTCTGGGAAGTGAGGAGCACCTCTGCCCGTCCACCCATCATCGGTGAAGTGAGGAGCGTCTCTGCCGGCCACCCACAGTCTGGGGAAGTGAGGAGCGCCTCTGCCCGGCCACCCCGTCTGGGAAGTGAGGAGCGCCTCTGCCCGGCCACCCATTGTCTGGGAGTGAGGGCGCCTCTGCCCGGCCACCAATCGTCTGGGAAGTGAGGCGCCTCTGCCCGCCACCCATCGTCTGGGAAGTGAGGGCGCCTCTGCCCAGCCACCCACCGTCTGGGAAGTGAGGAGGGCCTCTACCCGGACACCCACCGTCTGGGAAGTGAGGAGCGCCTCTACCTGTCCACCCATACCATCTGGGAAGTGAGGAGCCTCTGCCCGCCACCCATCGCCTGGGAAGTGAGGAGGCGCCTCTGCCCGGCCACCCCATCTGGGAAGTGAGGAGCGCCTCTGCCCGACCACCCATCGTCTGGGAAGTGAGGAGGGCCTCTGCCCGGCCACCCACCGTCTGGGAAGTGAGGAGCGCCTCTGCCCGGCCACCCACGTCTGGGAAGTGAGGAGCGCCTCTGCCCGGCCACCCATCGTCTGGGAAGTGAGGAGCGCCTCTGCCCGCCACCCACGTCTGGGAAGTGAGGAGCGCCTCTGCCCGGCCACCCACCGTCTGGGAAGTGAGGAGTGCCTCTGCCCGGCCACCCCTTCTGGGAAGTGAGGAGGGCGTCTGCCCAGCCACCCACCGTCTGGGAAGTGAGGAGAGCCTCTGCCCGGCCACCCCATCTGGGAAGTGAGGAGCAGCTTCTGCCCGGCCACCCATCGTCTGGGAAGTGAGGAGCACCTCTGCCGGCCACCCACAGTCTGGGAAGTGAGGAGCGCCTCTGCCCGGCCACCCCATCTGGGAAGTGAGAGCACCTCTGCCCGACCACCCATCGTCTGGGAGGTGAGGCGCCTCTGCCCAGCCACCCATCATCTGGGAAGTGAGGAGCGCCTCTGCCCAGCCACCCCATCTGGGAAGTGAGGAGCACCTCTGCCCGACCACCCATCATCTGGGAAGTGAGGAGCGCCTCTGCCTGACCACCCACCCTCTGGGAAGTGAGGAGCGCCTCTGCCCGGCCACCCCATTTGGGAAGTGCGTAGCACCTCTGCCCGACCACCCACCTTCTGGGAAGTGAGGAGAGCCTCTGCCCGACCACCCATCGTCTGGGAAGTGAGGAGGGCCTCTGCCTGGCCACCCCATCTGGGAAGTGAGGAGCACCTCTGCCCGGCCACCCAACGTCTGGGAGGTGAGGAGGCCTCTGCCCGGCCACCCACCCTCTGGGAAGTGAGGGGTGCCTCTGCCCGCCACCCATCGTCTGGGAAGTGAGGAGCGCCTCTGCCTGACCACCCATCCTCTGGGAAGTGAGGAGCGTCTCTGCCTGGCCACCCCATCTGGGAAGTGAGGAGCGCCTCTGACCGGCCGCCCATCTGTGAGGTGAGGAGCGCTTCTGCCCGGCCACCCATCGTCTGGGAAGTGAGGAGTGCCTCTGCCCGACCACCCATCGTCTGGGAAGTGAGGAGAGCCTCTGCCCGACCACCCATCGTCTGGGAAGTGAGGAGGCGCCTCTGTCCGGCCACCCCTTCTGGGAAGTGGGAGGGCCTCTGCCCGGCCACCCACAGTCTGGGAAGTGAGGAGTGCCTCTGCCCGGCCACCCAAACTCTGGGAAGTGAGGAGGCTCTGCCCGGCCACCCCATCTGTGAAGTGAGGAGCGCCTCTACCTGTCCACCCATCGTCTGGGAGTGAGGAGGGCCTCTGCCCGGCCACCCACGTCTGGGAGGTGAGGAGGCCTCTGCCCGGCCACCCATCGTCTGGGAAGTGAGGGTCGCCTCTGCCCGGGCACCCCATCTGGGAAGTGAGGAGTGCCTCTGCCCGGCCACCCCATCTGGGAAGTGAGGAGGCGCCCTCTGCCCGGCCACCCCGTCTGGGAGGTGGAGGGCCTCTGCCTGGCCACCCACCGTCTGGGAAGTGAGGACGCCTCTGCCTGGCCACCCATCGTCTGGGAGGTGAGGAGCGCCTCTGCCCGGCCACCCATGGTCTGGGAAGTGAGGAGGGCCTCTGCCCGGCCACCCACCGCCTGGGAAGTGAGGAGCGCCTCTGCCCGGCCACCCACTCTCTGGGAAGTGAGGAGCGCCTCTGCCCGGCCACCCACCTCTGGGAAGTGAGGAGGGCCTCTGCCCGGCCACCCAAATCGTCTGGGAAGTGAGGAGCGCCTCTGCCAGGCCACCCCATCTGGGAAGTGAGGAGCGCCTCTGCCCGGCCACCCACGTCTGGGAAGTGAGGAGCGCCTCTGCCTGGCCACCCACCGTCTGGGAAGTGAGGAGCGCCTCTACCTGTCCACCCATCGTCTGGGAAGTGAGGAGGCCTCTGCCTGGCCAACCATTGTCTGGGAAGTGAGGAGCGCCTCTGCCTGGCCACCCACCGTCTGGGAGGTGAGGAGCGCCTCTGCCTGGCCACCCACCGTCTGGGAGGTGAGGGGCGCCTCTGCCCGGCCACCCATCGTCTGGGAGGGAAGTGAGGAGCGCCTCTGCCCGTCCACCCTTGTCTGGGAAGTGAGGAGCGCCTCTTCCTGGCCACCCACCGTCTGGGAAGTGAGGGGCGCCTCTGCCCGGCCAACCCATCTTTGAAGTGAGGGCGCCTCTGCCCGTCCACCCATTGTCTGGGAAGTGAGGAGCGCCTCTGCCCGTCCACCCATCGTCTGGGAAGTGAGGAGCGCCTCTGCCCGTCCACCCATTGTCTGGGAAGTGAGGAGCGCCTCTGCCGGCCACCCACCGTCTGGGAAGTGAGGAGTGCCTCTGCCCGGCCACCCATGGTCCGGGAGGTGAGGAGAGCCTCTGCCCGGCCACCCATGGTCCTGGGAGGTGAGGAACGCCTCTGCCCGGCCACCCAACATTCTGGGAGGTGAGGAGCGCCTCTGCCGGCCACCCACCGTCTGGGAAGTGAGGAGCGCCTCTGCCCGGCCACCCATCGTCTGGGCCGTGAGGAGGGCCTCTGCCCGACCACCCATCTGGGAAGTGAGGAGGCGCCTCTGCCCGGCTGCCCCGTCTGGGAGGAAGTGAGGAGTGCCTCTGCCCGGCCACCCATCATCTGGGAAGTGAGGAGTGCCTCTGCCCGGCCACCCATCATCTGGGAAGTGAGGCGCCTCTACCTGTCCACCCATCGTCTGGGGAAGTGAGGGCGCCCACTCTGCTGCGGCCACCCGTCTGGGGAAGTGAGGAGGCGCCTCTGCCCGGCCACCCACAGTCTGGGAAGTGAGGAGTGCCTCTGCCCGGCCACCCACAGTCTGGGGAAGTGAGGAGGGCCTCTGCCCAGCCACCCCATCTGGGAAGTGAGGCGCCTCTGCCCGGCCACCCCTTCTGGGAAGTGAGGTGCCTCTGCCCGGCCACCCCTTCTGGGAAGTGAGGCGCCTCTGCCTGGCCACCCACCGTCTGGGGAAGTGAGGAGGGCCTCACGGAACTACCAGTGTCTAAGGAGGTGGGGAGAGCCTCTGCCCGGCCACCCATCATCTGGGAAGTGAGGGCGCCTCTGCCCGGCCACCCCATCTTTGAAGTGAGGAGCGCCTCTGCCCGGCCACCCATCTGGGAAGTGAGGAGCGCCTCTGCCCGGCCACCCCATCTGGGAAGTGAGGGCGCCTCTGCCTGGCCACCCACCGTCTGGGAGGTGAGGTGCCTCTGCCTGGCCACCCACCGTCTGGGAGGTGAGGTGCGCCTCTGCCCGGCCAGCCACTGTCTGGGAGGTGTGGTTCGCCTCTGCCTGGCACCCACCGTCTGGGAGGTGAGGAGCGCCTCTGCCCGGCCACCCACCGTCTGGGAAGTGAGGAGCGCCTCTGCCCGACCACCCATCGTCTGGGAGGTGAGAGCGCCTCTGCCCGGCCACCCATTATCTGGGAAGTGAGGAGTGCCTCTGCCCGGCCACCCCATCTGGGAAGTGAGGCGCCTCTGCCCGGCCACCCCGTCTGGGAGGTGAGGAGTGCCTCTGCCCAGCCACCCATCATCTGGGAAGTGAGGAGGGCCTCTGCCCGGCCACCCACCGTCTGGGAAGTGAGGGCGCCTCTGCCCGGCCACCCATCATCTGGGAAGTTAGTTGCGCCTCTGCCCGGCCACCCATCATCTGGGAAGTGAGGAGGCGCCTCTGCCGACCACCCATCATCTGGGAAGTGAGGAGTGCCTCTGCCCGGCCACCCAGTCTGGGAAGTGAGGAGCGCCTCTGCCCGGCCACCCATCATCTGGGAAGTGAGGAGCACCTCTGCCCGGCCACCCATCATCTGGGAAGTGAGGCGCCTCTGTCCGGCCACCCATCGTCTGGGAAGTGAGGAGGGCCTCTGCCCGGCCACCCACCGTCTGGGAAGTGAGGAGCGCCTCTACCCGGCCACCCATCGTCTGGGAGGTGAGGAGCGCCTCTGCCCGACCACCCATCATCTGGGAAGTGAGGAGTGCCTCTGCCCGGCCACCCCATCTGGGAAGTGAGGAGGGCCTCTGCCCGGCCGCCCGTCTGGGAAGTGAGGAGCACCTCTGCCCGGCCACCCCATCTGGGAATTGAGGCGCCTCTGCCAGCCACAAGTCATCCGGAGGTGAGGAGGGCCTCTGCCCGGCCACCCCATCTGGGAAGTGAGGTGCCTCTGCCCGGCCACCCCAACTGGGAAGTGAGGAGCGCCTCTGCGCAGCCACCCATCGTCTGGGAAGTGAGGGAGCGCCTCTGCCCAGCCACCCATCGTCCGGGAGGTGAGGGGAGCCTCTGCCCGGCCACCCATCGTCTGGGAAGTGAGGAGCGCCTCTGCCCGGCCACCCCATCCGGGAGGTTAGGAGCGCATCTGCTCGGCCACCCATCGTCTGGGAAGTGAGGAGGGCCTCTGCCCGGCCACCCATCGTCTGGGAAGTGAGGAGTGCCTCTGCCGGCCACCCACAGTCTGGGAAGTGAGTGCGCCTCTGCCCGGCCACCTTCTGGGAAGTGAGGAGCGCCTCTGCCCGGCCACCCATCGTCTGGGAAGTGAGGAGCCCTCTGCCCGGCCACCCATCGTCTGGGAAGTGAGGCGGGCCTCTGCCCGTCCACCCATCGTCTGGGAAGTGAGGAGCGCCTCTGCCCGACCGGAGGAGGGCCTCTGCCCGGCCACCCATCGTTGGGAGGTGAGGAGGGCCTCTGCCCGGCCACCCCATCTGGGGAAGTGAGGCGCCTCTGCCCGGCCACCCATCGTCTGGGAAGTGAGGAGCGCCTCTGCCCGGCCACCCACAGTCTGGGAAGTGAGGAGGCGCCTCTGCCAGCCACCCATCTTCTGGGAAGTGAGGCGCCTCTGCCCGGCTGCCCGTCTGGGAAGTGAGGGCGCCTGTGCCCGGCCGCCCCGTCTGGGAACTGAGGAGTGCCTCGTCCCGGCCACCCGTCGTCTGTGAGGTGAGGAGCGCCTCTGCCCGGCCAAAAACCATCTGGGATCTGAGGAGAGTTTCTGCCCGGCCACCATCGTTTTGGAGGTGACGAACGCCTCTGCCAGGCCACCCATCTTCTGGGAAGTGAGGAGCGCCTCTGCCCAGGCAACCCATCTTCTGGGAAGTGAGGAGCGCCTCTGCCCGGCCACCCATCGTCTGGGAAGTGAGGAGCGCCTCTGCCGGCCACCCATCCTCTGGGAAGTGAGGAGCGCCTCTGCCCGGCCACCCACAGTCTGGGAAGTGAGGAGTGCCTCTGCCTGGCCACCCACCGTCTGGGAAGTGAGGAGTGCCTCTGCCCAGCCACCCATCTTCTGGGAGGTGAGGAGCGCCTCTGCCGGCCACCCACCTTCTGGGAAGGAGGAGCGCCTCTGCCTGGCCACCCACCGTCTGGGAATTGAGGAGCGCCTCTGCACGACCACCCATCATCTGGGAGGTGAGGTGCGCCTCTGCCCTGCCGCCCCATCTGGGAAGTGTGGAGAGCCTCTGCCTGGCCACCCACCGTCTGGGAAGTGAGGAGCGCCTCTGCCCGGCTGCCCCGTCTGGGAAGTGAGGAGGGCCTCTGCTGGCCACCCACAGTCTGGGAGGTGAGGAGGGCCTCTGCCCGGCCACCATCATCTGGGAGGTGAGGAGCGCCTCTGGCTTGACGACCCCTCCTCTGGGAAGTGAGGAGGGCCTCTGCACGGCCACCATCGTCTGGGAGTGAGGAGCGCCTCTGCCCGACCACCCATCGTCTGGGAGGTGAGGGAGGCGCCTCTGCCCGGCCACCCTACGTCTGGGAGGTGAGGAGTGCCTCTGCCCGGCCACCCATCGTCTGGGAGGTGAGGAGCACCTCAACCCGGCATCCCCGTCTGGGAAGTGAGGAGCGCCTCTGCCCGGCCAACCATCGTCCGGGAGTTGAGGAGATCCTCTGCCCGGCCACCCATCGTCTGGGAGGTGAGGAGAGCCTCTGCCCGGCCACCCATCATCTGGGAAGTGAGGAGCGCCTCTGCCCGGCCACCCATCATCTGGGAAGTGAGGCGCCTCTGCCCGGCCACCCATCGTCTGGGAAGTGAGGAGCGCCTCTGCCCGGCCACCCATCATCTGGAAGTGAGGAGCGCCTCTGCCCGGCCACCCATCGTCTGGGAGGTGAGGCGCCTCTGCCCGGCCACCCATCGTCTGGGAAGTGAGGCGCCTCTGCCCAACCACCCATCGTCTGGGAAGTGAGGAGCACCTCTGCCCGGCCACCCATCGTCTGGGAGGTGAGGAGAGCCTCTGCCCGGCCACCCATCGTCTGGGAGGTGAGGAGCGCCTCTGCCCGGCCACCCATCGTCTGGGAGGTGAGGAGAGCCTCTGCCCGGCCACCCGTCTGGGAAGTGAGGAGGGCCTCTGCCGGCCACCCATCATCTGGGAAGTGAGGAGTGCCTCTGCCCGGCCACCCATCGTCTGGGAAGTGAGGAGTGCCTCTGCCCGGCCACCCATCGTCTGGGAGGTGAGGAGAGCCTCTGCCCGGCCACCCATCGTCCGGGAGGTGAGGAGGGCTTCTGCCCGAACACCCATCGTCTGGGAAGTGAGGAGTGCCTCTGCCCGGCCACCCCATCTGGGAAGTGAGGGAGGCCTCTGCCCGGCCACCCGTCTGGGAAGTGAGGCGCCTCTGCCCGACCACCCCGTCTGGGAAGTGAGGCGCCTCTGCCCGGCCACCCGTCTGGGAAGTGAGGAGGGCCTCTGCCCGGCCACCCCGTCTGGGAGGTGAGGAGCACCTCTGCCCGGCCACCCATCGTCTGGGAGGTGAGGAGCACCTCTGCCCGGCCACCCCATCTGGGAAGTGAGGCGCCTCTGCCCTGCAGCCCGTCTGGAAGGGGAGAGTGCCTGCCTGGCACTATATGGGTGAGAGGGGCCTCTGCTTGACCGCTTAACGTCTGGGAAGTGAGGAGGCCTCTGCCGCGGCTACCAATAATCTGGGGAGGTCAGGCGGCTTCTGCGGACACTGTCTAGAGTGAGAACCCCTATCTGTCCACCCATCTGTGCGGTGAGAGCACTTCTGCGCGGCCACCATCTGGGGTGGGGGAGCACCTCTGCCGACAACCCATCGTCTGTGAAGAGGTGCTTCTGTTATACCCCATCTGGAAATCAGGAGAATGACCCGGCCTTGTTTGAGGAGCGCCTCTGCCCATTTTTTATCATGGGGGAAGTGGGGAGCACTTCTGCCCCATTACTAAGTCGGGGAGTTGAGGCGCCCTGCCCGGCGACCCATTGCTCTGGGGAAGTGGGGAGAGCCTCTACCCGGCCACCACATATAGAACTGAGGGCGTCTATCACTAGGCCACCCGTCTGGGAAGTGAGGAGTGTGTGTCCGGGGAGGTGAAGCACAGGTCCAGCCCGGCCACCACTTTGAAGGAGCCCCTCTGCCTGTACTTTACTTCTTTTAAGTGAGGGCGTACCCGACCTTGTGGGAAGTGAGAACTTCTGCGCTGACAACCATCTTCGAGGTGAGAGGCCTCTGCTGGGCCTGTGTAACCACCGTCTGGAAGGTGGGGGCCTCTGTCCGGCCACCCGTCATCTGGGAGGTGAGGAGGGCCTCTGTCCGGCCAACCATCGTCTGGGAGGTGAAGAGGGGTTCTGCCAGGCAGCCCTACGAAGTGAGGCGCCTCTGCCCGGCCACAAACCCGTCTCGAGTGAGAACACCGCTTCGTCCACCCATTTCTCTGGGGAAGTGAAAGGCGCCTCTGCGCGACACCCGTCCCTATGGAAGTGGGGAATGACCTGGCCACCCAGTCTGGGCAGAATCTTCCCGGCCACCCACAGTCTGGAAGTGATGAGTGCCTCTCTGCCGAGACTACCCGTCTGGGTGATGGGGCGCCTCTGCCTGGCCGCCCGTCTGGGAAGTGAGGCCTCTGCCCTGCCACCCACTGTCTGGGAGTGAGGCCTCTGACTGACCACGCATCATCCCCAGAGTGAGGGCGCCTCTGCAACCACGCTCTGAGGGTGAGGCGTCTGCCTTGCGCCCGTCTGGAAGTGAGAGTGCCTCTGCCCGGCGGAAGAGCCTATATGGGAGCAGAGAGAGGGTGTCTGGCAGCGGCAACCCAACTTCTAGAGTGAGGCACTTTCACCCAACCAACCATCTGGGAAGTGAGGGCCTGCTGGCCGCCCGTGTGGAAGTGAGGCGCCTCTGCCCGGCCACTTACATCGTCTGAAGTGGTGGTGCCTGCGTGCCACCCATCATCCAGGAGGTGAGGAGCGCCTCGGCCTTGCCACCCTTCTTCTGGGAAATGAGGAGCCCCTCTCCTCGACTGCCCCGTCTGGGAAGTGAGGAGCGCCTATGCCCGGCAACACTGTCTAGGAAGTAAGGAGCACCTCGGCCCTGCCACCCATCGTCCGGGCTGGTGCTGGAGGGGCTACCCACAACCATGTCGTCTGGGAGGTGAGGAGAGCCTCTGCCAGCAACCCACCCCGTCATCTGGGAGGTGAGGAGAGCGACCCGGCCACCCGTCGTCTGGGAGGTGGGAGAGCCTCTGCCGACCACCTACATCGTCTGGGGTGAGGGCGTCTCTGACCAATCACCATCTTGTATCTGAGGAGCACTTCTGCCGAACACCCATCCTCTGGGAAGTGAGGAGGGCCTCTGTTCCCGACCACCCATGCGTCGGGGTTTTAGAACTTCTCTGCCCGTCCACCCATTATCTGGGAAGTGGGGAAACTCACCTGGCCACCCATGGTCTGGGGAGGCGAGGGCCTCGGCCCAGATTGACCCGTCTAGAGTGAGGAGGGCCTCCATACGTGACAGCAGTCTGGGAAGTGTGGGCATCTCTGCCCGGCCACCATCGTCTTGGAAGTGAGGCTGCGGACAACCAACTGGGAGGTGAGGGAGGCAGCCACCCCATCTGGGGAAATGAGGGAGGCTGAGCGGCCACCCATCATCTGTGTGAATTGAGGAGGAGGGGCCTCTGCCCTGCCACCCACATCCTCCAGGGAGGTGAGGAGCTCCCGCTGCCCGAACACCCATGTCCGGGGATTTGGCGCCTCTGCTGGCCACCCGTCTGGTAGGAGCAGCTCTTCCCCACCACGCACCGTCTGGGATGTGAGGGGCAGCCGGCCCTTACCGTCTAGAAGTAGGGGCGCCTCTGCCTGGCCACCCACAGTCTGGGGAGTGAGGCTTTCCTGCCCGGCCAACCATCGTCTGGGAAGTGAGGAGACACCGGCACGGCCACCCATTGTCCCGGTGAGGAGCATATCTGCCGACACCCATGCATGCGGAGGTGAGGAGCGTCTCTGCCTACTCCATGCGTCTGGGGTCGCTGAGGAGGACCTCTGCCCGGCCATCTGGGAAGTGATGCGCCTCTGCCCGACGCCCGATCCGTCTGGGGTGAGGAGGAGACCTCTGCCCATTACACCCATCGTCTGAAGTGAGGAGTGCCTCTGCGGTGCCACCCAGCCGTCCGAGAGGTTGAGGGCGTCTGCCGACCAGCCTTCTTCGGGAGGTGAGGCGCCCACCGGCCTGACGACTTTATGTATGTAGGAGAGTGAGGAAGGCACATAAGCCACGGCCACCCATGGCAAGTGGTTATACAGCCTGGCGCCCGTTCACAGGGTGAGGAAGCGCCTCTGCCGGTCAACCATCGTCCGGAGGTGGGAAGCCTCTGCCCGGCCACCATCTTCGGGAGGTGAGCCTCTGCCCGACCTTCCATCTTGCCTTCTGGGGAAGTGAGGCGCCTCTTCCTGTCACCCACGTCCTGGGAAGTAGGGGAAGCGCCTCTGCGAACCACCCACCGTCTGGGAGGGCAGCCTCTGTCCGGCCACCCGGCTCTGGTGAGGTGCGCCTCGGCCAGCCACCCGGTCTGGGGAAGTGAGTGCCTCTGCGGCCACCCATCGTCCGGGGAGGTGAGGAGAGCCTCTGCCTCAGTCACCCGCCGTCCGGAGGTGAGAGCCCGGCCACCCATACCGTCTGGGAAGTGAGAGCACCTTCTACCGGCCCGACCCATCTCTGGAAGGGGAGGCGCCTCTACCGGCGCCCGTGTGGGAAGGGGAGGCCGTGACACGCCCTTCTGGCGTGTGGCGCCTCTGTCCAGCCCCGTCTGGGAAGTGAGGAGCCTCTGCCTTCCACCTCTCAGTCTGGGGTAAAGTGAGGATTCTCGGCTGGACCCTGTCGTCTGGGAGGTGAGAAGTGCCTCTGCCGGACACCCACCCACCTGGGGAGGTGAGGAGCGCCACTTTACCCACGGCCACCCATCGTCTGGGAAGTGAGGAGTGCCTCTGCCCGGCCACTTGAAACTCTGGGAAGTGAGGAGGCCTCTGACCCCGACCACCCAACGTCTGGGAAGTGAGGGGCCTCTGCGGGTTACTCACAACGAGGTAGCGTCTCTGCCCAGAGCGCCCCATCGTGAGGGCCTTACTCACCTGACCACCCACCGTCTGGGAAGTTAGGAGCGCCACTTCCCCACCACGCACAGTCTGGGATGTGAGGAGCGCTTCTTAGCGGCCACCTTACGTCTAGAGGAAATGAGTGCCCCTCTGCCGAGCACCCACCGTCTGGGAAGTGAGGTGCGCCTCTCCCCGATCTCCCAACATCTGGGAGGCGAGGAGTGCCTCGGACCCTGCCACCCTTCTTCTGGGAGGTGAGGCCCTACTCTCGACTGCCCCGAATCTGAAGTGAGGGCTCTATTCCAGGCATACGTCTACAGGGTGATTTAGCGCCTCGGCCCTGCCACCCATCGTCCGGGTGGGTGAGGGGCCTCTGCCACCCATCGTCTGGGGGTGAGGGAGAGCCTCTGCCCGGCCACCCGTCATCTGGGGTGAGGGAGAGCTCTGCCCGGCCATACCGTCTGGGAGGTGGGGGCGTCTCTGCCGACTATTATCTTGTATCACAGGGTACTTCTGCCGACCACCCATCCTCTGGGAAGTGAGGAGGCCTCTGCCCGACCACCCATCATCAGGAGGTGAGGGCTCCTCTGCCTGACCACCCACATCATCTGGAAGGAGTGAGGAGCACTGCCCGGCCACCCCATCTGTGAAGTATGAGTTCGCATCTGCCCGGCCGCCCGTCTGAAGTGAGAAAGCGCTACTCTAATGCGGCCAACCATATCTTCGGGGAGGTTAGGGCACCTCTGCCCGGCCACCCCTCCATCCGGGGTGAGGAGAGCCTCTACCCAGCCACCCGCCGTCCGAGGTTGAGGAGAGCTTCTGCCGACCTCCATCCCCTGGGATGAGGGCGCCTCACACAGCACCCACGTCTGGGAAGTTGGGAACACCTCTTCCCCACCACCGTCCGAGGTGAGGCGCTTCTTCCCGACCACCACCCGTCTGGGGAAATGAGGGGCGCCTCTGCCGAGCACCCCACCATCTATGGGAGGTGGGGCCTCTCCCGAGCTCCCAACATCTGGGGAGGCGAGGAGCACCTGTGCCTGCCCAACTTCTGGAAATGAGGAGCCCTCTCTCCTGACTGCCAGGTGAGGAGGCGCCCATACTTGACGCCCGTCAGAGTAGGGGCTTCGGCCCTGCCACCGTCCGGGTGTTGAGGGCGCCTCTGCCCAGCCACCCTGCAGGGAGGTGAGGAGAGCCTCTGCCCGGCAGCCCGGCGTCTGGGAGGTGAGGAGAGCCTCGGTCCGGCCACCCGTCGTCTGGGAGGTGAGGAGCGTCTCTGCCCAGCCAATCACCATCTTGTATCTGAGGAGCACTTCTGCCCGACCACCCATCCTCTGGGAAGTGAGGAGGGCCTCTGCCCGGCCACCCATCGTCCGGGGGTTTGGAGCGCCTCTGCCCGTCCACCCATGGTCTGGGAAGTGAGGCGCTCTACAACCACCCATGCGTCTGGGGAAGTGGGGCGCCCGGTGATCGACTCCGTGGGAAGTGTGGGGAACCTCCTTACGGCCGCCCAGTCTAAATGGGCCTTCTGCGGCCACTTATGCGTGCTGAGTGGGAACTTCTGCCGGACAACAACTGGGAAGTGAGGAAACCTATGCCCAGCCCATCTACAGGAAATGAAGCGTCTGACACCACATCATCTGTGTGAGGGCCTCTGCCTTGCCACCCATCACTCCCGGGGGTGAGGGCTCCTGCTTGAACACCCATGTCGAGGGTTGAGGAGGCGACTCTGCCTGTACCGTCTGGGGTGGGAGTCTCCTCTTCCCCTGCGCCCAGTCTGGGATGTGAGGGCGCTTCTTCCCAACCACCACCTCCAGAATGAGGAGGCGCCTCTGCCCGAGCACCCACCGTCTGGGAAGTGAGGCCTCTCCCGACTCCCAACATCCGGGGAGGGTGCCTCTCAACCCCTACCACCCATCGTCCGGGTGGTGGGGCGCCTCTACCCTAACCACCCATCGTGAGGTGAGGAGGGCCTCTGCCCGGCCACCCGTCATCTGGGAGGTGAGGAGAGCCTCTGCCCGGACACCCATCTTCTGGGAGGTGAGGAGCGTCTCTGCCCGGCCAAACACCATCTTGTATCTGAGGAAGCACTTCTGCCCGACCACCCATCGAGGCCTCTGCCCAGCCACCCATCTTCGGGGGTTGGGGCCTCTGCCGTCCACCCATGGTCTGGGAAGTAAGGAGCGCCTCTACCTGGCCACCCATCGTCTTGGAAGTTAGGAGCACCTCGGCCCGGTCGACGCATCCTGGGAGTGGGAGGCTTCGCGTGCCCAGTCTGGGGAAGTGTGGAGGTCCTCTGCCCGGCCACCCATCGTCTTGGAAGTGAGGGAGCTACTGCGGACAACCATCTGGGGTATGAGGAGAGCCTATGCAGCCTTCTGGAAATGAGGGCGCCTCTGAACAGCCTGCCATCACGGGTGAGGAGGCCTCTGCTACCCCATACATCCTCAGGAGGGTGAGGGCTCCTCTGCGAGATACCCATCGTCCGAGGTTGAGGGCACCTCTGCCTGGCCAATGGCGTCCGGGGAGGTGGGGAGGCACCTCACCACTGACGACCATCACATCTGGGAAGTGAGGACAACTTCTGCCCGGCCACCCGGCCTGTGTGAAGTGAGGTACCTCTGCCGGTGCGCCCGTCTGGGAAGTGAGGAGCACTACTCTGCGCGACCAACCATCTTCGGAGATGGGGGATGCCCAGCCACCCGATCTCCGGGGAGGTGAGGAGCACCTACTGCCCGGCCACCCATCGTCCAGGGTGGGGAGAGCCTCTGCCCGACCTCCCATCGTCTGGAAATTGAAGAGCGCGTCTGCCTGGCCACTTAGCGTCTGGGAGGTGAGGGGCGCCACTGCCGACCACCCACTGTCTGGTAGGGGAGGCGCCTCACCCGACCACCACCCTCTGGAAACAGGAGGTGAGGCGCCTCTGCCTGCAGTCCCGTCTGGGGAAGGTGAGGTGCAGCCACTATATTTGGGTGAAGGGGCCTCTGCGGCCGCTTATCTAGGAGGTAGGGAGGGCCTCTACACTGCTACCAATGCAGGGAGGTGAGGAGCACCTCTGTCACTACCACCATCTAGAAATGAGGGCCTCTACCTGTCCACTCACGCCGTCTGGGAAGTGGGAGTGCCTCTGCCCGACCACTTGCTGCCAAGAGGTGAGGGGCCTCTGCCCGGCCACCCATCGTCTGGGGAGGTGAGGAGAGCCTCTGCCCGGCCACCCAACCGTCTGGGAAGTGAGGAGCGCCTCTGCCCGGCCACCCCATCTGTGAAGTGAGGAGAGCCTCTGCCCGGCCACCCATCGTCTGGGAGGTGAGGAGAGCCTCTGCCCGGCCACGCCATCGTCTGGGAATTGAGCAGTGCCTCTGCCCGGCCACCCATCGTCTGGGAAGTGAGGAGCGCCTCTGCCCAGCCACCCATCGTCTGGGAGGTGAGGAGTGCCTCTGCCAGGCCACCCCATCTTTGAAGTGAGGGCGCTCTGCCAGCCACCACCCTCTCTGGGGAGGTGAGCTTACCTGCATACGTCCGGGGAAGTGAGAGTGCCTCTGCCGGCCTGCCTATGGGAGTGAAGAGGGAGGCCTACCCATTACTAACATCTAGTGAGGGCACTGCACCCATTGTCCGGGGAGGTGAGGGTGCGTCTGCTGACCACCCATCATCCGGGAGGTGAGGAGAGCTTCTTCCCGACCTCCCATTACCTGGGATGTGAGGAGCGCCTCTACCTGGCCTCCCACCGTCTGGGAAGTTAGGGCGCCTCTTCCCCACCCGCATCGTCTGGGAGGTGAGGAGACTGCCTCAAGCGACCACTTGTCCGGAGATTTGAGGGCATATCTGCCCGGCCACCCATGGCGGGGAGGGTGGGAAGCGTCTCTGCCCTACCTCTCCATTGTCTGGGATGTTGAGGACCTCTGCCGGCCTGGGAAATTGGCTCTGCCCGGCCGATCCGTCTGGGGTGAGGGGCCTAAGCCCACCCATCGTCGAGGTTGAGGAGCCTGCCGGCCAGCCGTACTTCCGGGGTGAGGCGCCGACTGACGACCCATCATGTGGGAAGGTGAGAACACCCTACCCGACCACCCATCTGTGAAGTGGAGTTCGTAGCCCGGCCACTCCGTTCTAGGGAACTGAGGAGGCGCCTCTGCCCGGTCCAATATCGTCCGAGGAGGGGGTGGGGGCGCCTCTGCCCGGTCCTTATCTTCCGGAGGTGGGAGGCCTCTGCCCGACCTTCCATCTTCCTGGGGGAGGTGCTGAGGCTTCTTCCTGTCCACCCACCGTCTGGGAGTGAGGCGCCTCTGAACCACCGTCTGGGAGGGCGGCCTCTGTCCGGCCGCCCAATCTAGGGGAAGTGAGGTGCACTCCATTTCCTTGGTGCACTGCAGGGGTGAGGGTGCCTGCAGCCACCCAGCGTCCAGGAGGCGGGAGAGCCTCTGCCTGGTCACCCATCTCCCACGGTGGGCCTCTGCTGACCTGCCGCCGTCTGGAAGTGAGGAGCACCTCTGCTCTGCCCGCCCCATCTAGGAGGGAGAGAGCGCCTCACTGGCCGGCCCGATGTGGGAAGGGAGGCGCCTCTGCCGGCAGCTAACTACAGGTGGCGCTTCTCCATAAACCCCCGTCACAGGAAGTGAGGCGCCTCTGCCTTCCAGTCTGGGGAAGGTGGTGGGCACCGACCACCCACTATGCAGGAGTGAGGGAAACTCTGCCGGCCACCCACCTTCACAGAGTGAGGTACCTCAGCACGACTACCCATCGTCATTCTATGGTGAAGTTACTACAGGACACACCCTCTCCCTGGGAAGTGAGGGCGCCTCTGCCCGGCCACCCACCCGTCTGGGAAGTGAGGAGAGCCTCTGCCCGGCCACCCACCCGTCTGGGAAGTGAGGAGAGCCTCTGCCCGGCCACCCCGTCTGGGAAGTGAGGAGCGCCTCTGCCCGGCCACCCCGTCTGGGAGGTGAGGAGCACCTCTGCCCGGCCACCCATCGTCTGGGATTTGAGGGCGCCTCTGCCCGGTCACCCGTCATCTGGGAGGTGAGGGCGCCTCTGCCCGGCCACCCATGCGTCTGGGAAGTGAGGGCGCCTCTGCCCGGCCACCCACCCGTCTGGGAAGTGAGGGCGCCTCTGCCCGACGCCCCCCATCTGGGAAGTGAGGGCGCCTCTGCCCGACCACCCATCGTCTGGGGAGGTGAGGAGCGCCTCTGCCTGGCCACCCATCGTCTGGGAAGTGAGAGCACCTCTGCCCGGCCACCCCATCTGGGAAGTGAGGGCGCCTCTGCCCGGCCACCCCATCTGGGAAGTGTCGAGTGCCTCTGCCCGGCCACCCCATCTGGGAAGTGAGGGCGCGCCCGGCCACCCCATCTGGGAAGTGAGGGAGTGGCGCCTCTGCCTGGCCACCCACCGTCTGGGAGGTGAGGCGCCTCTGCCTGGCCACCCGTCTGGGAGGTGAGGAGGTCCTCTGCCCGCCACCCATCATCCGGGAGGTGAGGGGCGCCTCTGCCCGACCACCCATCGTCTGGGAAGTGAGGGGGGCGCCTCTGCCTGGCCACCCATCGTCTGGGAAGTGAGGAGGGCCTCTGTCCGACCACCCATGCGTCTGGGAGGTGAGGAGCACCTCTGCTCTGCCGCCCATCTGGGAAGTGAGGGAGGCGCCTCTGCCTGGCCACCCGTCTGGGAAGTGAGGGAGGCGGCGCCTCTGCCTGGCCACCCACCGTCTGGGAGGTGAGGCGCCTCTGCCCGACCACCCATCGTCTGGGAAGTGAGGTGCCTCTGCCCGGCCACCCCATCTGGGAAGTGAGGTGCCTCGGCCCGACCACCCAGCATTTAGGAAGTGGGGGCTTTCTGCCGGGACACCCCTCCTGGCAAAGTGGCGTCTCTGTGACGCCCGTCTGGGAAGTGGCGAGAGGCTTGCCTACCTGACCACCCACCGTCTGGGAAGTTGGGGTGCCTCTTCCCCCTGCCTTAGTCTGGGATGTGAGGGGGCGCTTCTTCGGCCACTTACCGTCTGGGGAAATGAGGAGTGCCTCTGCCCGAGCACCACCGTCCTGGGAGGTAGTCGCCCTCCCGATCTCCCAACATCTGGGAGGCTGAGGTGCCTCGGCCCTACCACCCTTCTGAGAGGCCTCTCCTCGACTGCTGTCCTGGGAAGTGGAGGCTATTCCCGGCAGCCATCTAGGAAGTGAGTTCATACCGACCTGCCACCCATCGTCCGGGTCGGTGAGAGCTCCTACTTCACCACTTCGTCTATGGGGTTGAGGAGAGCCTCTGCCCGACCACCCATCCTCTCTGGGAAGTGAGGAGGGGCCTCTCTTGACCACCCATCATCGAGGTGAGGGAGCTCTGCCTGACCACATATCATCTGGAAGGTGGGGAGCACTCTGCCTGACCACCCATCTGTGAAGTGAGGATCGCTGTCTGCCCGGCCGTCTGGAAGTGAAGCGCCTCTGTCGACCAACCATCTTCGGGTTGAGGGCACCTCTGCCCGGCCTTTTATCGTGGAGGTGAGGCTCTGCCCGACTCCCATCCCCTGGGATGTGAGGAAGCTCTGCCTGGCCACCCACCATCTGGGAAGTTGGTGGCACCCACTCTTCCCCCCTCCTTTTTCGTCCGGAGGGTGGGCCTTCCGGCCACCCGTCTGGGAAGCGGGGCGCCTGCCCGAGCACCACCATCTGGGGAGGTGGGAGGCCTCTCCCGACTCCCGGCTTGTATCTGGGGAGGCTGAGGGCGCCTGCGACCTTACTCACTTATCTTCCTGCAGAATGAGGGCCCTCTCCTCGACTGCCGTCTGTGAGTGAGGGAGCGCCTATGCCCGACGCCCGTCCAGGGGAAGTAAGGGCGCCTCAGCCTACTCCTCGTCCGGGTGGGTGAGGCGCCTCTCCCCTGGCTCTTACCCCATCGTCAGGGTGCGGGAGAATACCTCTGCCCGGCCGTCGTCTGGGAGGTGAGGAGGCCTCTGCTTGGGACACCCATGGTCTGGGGAGGGTGGGGGCGTCTCTGCCGGTAATCACCATCTTGTGTCTGAGGGCACTTCTGCCCGACCACCCCATCCTCTGGGGTGGGGAAGGCCTCTGCCCAGCCACCCATCTTCGAGGGGTTGGGGCGCTCTGCCCGTCCACCCATGGTCTGGAGTGAGGGCGCCTCTACCTGTCACCCATCGTCTTGGAGTTGGGAGCACCTCGGCCCGATTAGGCCATCTGGGAGGTGAGGGCTTCCATGCGACCTTGGTCTAGGTGTAGACTCCTACGCGACACTAATAAGTCTTGGAAGGTGAGGGTAACTGGGACAACCATCTGGGAAGTGAGGAGAGCCTATGCCCAGCCGCCCCTTCTGGGGAACTGATGAGCGCCTCTGAGCGGCCACCCATCATCTAATGGTGGGGAGGGCCTCTGCCTACCACCCATCCTCCAGGGTGAGGAGCTCCTCTGCAGATACCCATCATCGGAGGGGTTGAGGGCGCCTCTGCCTACAGCCCGACCATCGTCCGGATGTGAACACCTCTGCCTGACCCATCATCTGGGGAAGTGAGACCTTCTGCCAGCCACCCATCTCTGTGAGTGGGGAGCACCTCTGCCCGGTCGCCCCGTCTGGGAGGTGAGGGCGCCTCTGCCTGTTTCCTAGATCTGTGAGTGAGGAGTTACTTCTGACCCCTAGGTCTGTGGGGGTGAGCGGCGCCTCACCTGCAGCCACCCGTCTGGAAGTGTGATCCTTACTCTGCCGGCCACCCCATCTTTGGGGTGAGGCGCCTCTTGACCGCCCACCGTCTGGGAGGTGAGGGGCGTAGCCTCTGCCCTGCGGCCACGTCGGTGAGAATTTTCTGCCGGCCACCTGCCCCTATTATGGGGTGTGAGGGGCCCCTGCCTGGCCACTCAGCTTATCTGGGGTGAGGGGCCTCTGCCCAGCCCCTGTGGTGGTATCGGGTGAGGGAGTGCCTCTGCCCTGACCACCCATCGTCCGGGGTGAGGAGCTTCTTCCCGACCTCCCATCCTACCTGGGATGAGGGCACCTCTACTGGCCTCCCCACCGTCTGGGAGTTAGGGCGCCTCTTCCCCACCCGCACCGTCTGGGGTGAGGGCTTCGACCACCCGTCTGGGAAATGGGGAGGCTGAGCCTCTGCCCGGTGCACCCACGGTCTGGGGAGGTGAGGAGGCGCCTCTGCCCGGTAACCATCGTCTGGGAGGTGAGGACACCGACACGTCACCCATTGTCGGGTGAGGGAGCATATCTTATGACCACCCATGTACGGTGGGGGTGTCTCTGCCCTACCTCCCATCGTCTGGGATGTGGGGAGGACCTCTACCCGTCTTCCACCCAAACTGGAGGTGGTCGCCTCTGCCCGACACGTCCGTCTGGGTGGTGAGGAGGGGCCCTCTGTGACCACCCATGCGTCTTGGAAGTGAGGAGTGCCTCTGCCTGGCCACCCTACTCGTCCAGGAGGGTGAGGGGCGCCTCTGCCCGGCAACCCGTCCGAGGTGAGGGGCTCTGACCAGCCTGTCATCTGGAGGTGAGGCGCCTCTGCTGCGACGCCCGTCTGGAAGGGAGGCGCCTCTGCCCGAGCCCGTCTGGGGGTGGGAAGAGCGCCTCTGTCGGCCGCCCAGTCTGGGGAGGTCAGGAGCACCCGGGCACCCACAGTCTGGTGAGGGTCGCCTCTGCCCGGCCACCCATCTTCCGGGGTGAGGGCGCCTCTGCCGGGCACCCCTTCTGGGATGTGGAATAGCTTCTGCCCGGCCACACCCGTCAGGGTGAGGAGTTCGGCTCGGCCACCCGTTTGCAGGGAGTGAGGGCGCCTCTGCCGACCCTCCCACCTTCTGGGAAGTGAGGAGCGCTTATGCCAGGACACAAACCGTCTGGGAAGTGAGGAGTGCCTCTACCTGTCCACCCGTCGTCTGGGAGGTGAGGGTGCCTCTGCCCGACCACCCAAACTGGGGTGAGGGAGGGGCCTCTACCCGGCCACCCACGTCTAGATGAGGGCGCCTCTGCCTGGCTCCCCATCTGGGAGAGGTAGGCGTCTCTGCGACGCCCGTTGGGGAAGTGTGAGCACCTCTTCCCCGGCCACTCATTGTCTGGGGTGGGGATTGCCTCTGCCCGGCCACCCAAATTCCGGGAGGTGGGAGAGCCTCTGCCCGACCACCCATCGTCTGGGAGGTGAGGGGCTGGCTTCTGCCCGAACACCCAGCTCTTCTGGGAAGAGGGTATACCTGGCCAGCCATCTTTGAGTGAGGAGCACCTCTTCCGCACGACCTCCCTCGTCTGTGTGGGGGTGAGGCTTCACCCGACGCCTAAGTCTGAAGGTGAACAGTACCTGGCCACCCGTCTGGGAGGTGAGGGAACACCTCTACCAGGCCACCCCATCTTTGGGGTGAGGAGTCTCTGCCTGGCCACCCACCGTCTGGAAGTGAGGTGCCTCTGACGTACTGCAGCCCATCAGGGGAAGTGGGGAGTGTGCCTGCCCAGCCACCTATATGTGTGGAACTCTGCCCGGCCACCCGCGTCTGGGGGAGGTGGGGAGGCTAACCCGGCGTCCGTCTGGGAAGTGAGGCCTTCTGCCAGCCACTGCCCCATCTGAGTGAGAAAGCCTCACCCGACCACCCACGTCTGGGAAGTGCAGGGAGATCCTCTGCCCGGCCTGTGGTCCGGAGGAGGTGAGAGCGCTTCTGCCGGCCACCCATCACGTCCGAGGTGAGGAGGCCTGCCCGACCTCAATCGCTCAGGAGGTGAGGAGTGCCTCTGCACTATCTGGGGAGGTGGTAGCCTCTACCCGGCCACCCACGTCTGGGGCCATGAGGGCTTGACTCTGCCCGGACACTCATCGTCTGGGAAGGGAGGAGTGCCTCTTCCCGGCCACCCATCATCCGGGTGGTGAGGGAGGGGCCTCTGCCTAACGAGCCATCATCTGGAGAGTGAGCAGCACCTCTGCCCAGCCACCCCATCTGTGAAGTGGGGGCTACTGCCGACGCCCGTCTGGAAGTGAGGAGTGCCTCTCGCGGTAACCATCTTCGGAGGTTGGGAAAAACTCTGCCCGGCCACCAACGTTGGAGGTTGAGGGCGTACTCTACCCGGCCACTCATCTTCTGGGAAGTGAGGAGGGCCTCTGCCCGACCCAACCATCGTCGGGGGTGAGGCGCCTCTGCCCGGCCAGCCATAAAATGCGAGGTGAGGCACTGGGCCTGGCGACCCATCTCATGGGGAAGTGAGGAGCAACTCTGCCCGGCAACTCATCTGGCAAATTGTGAGCCACTGCCCGGCCACCCGGTCTTGTGAGGAGTTGCCTCTGCCCGGCCAACCATCTCATCCCGGAGGGTGAGGAGATGCTCTGCCCGGCCCATGGTCCGGGAGGTGAGGGGATTACTCTGCCCGGCCACCCATTTGTCGGGGAGATGGGAAACCTCTTCCGACCTCCCATGGGTGGTGAGCACCTCTGCCGACCACCCACAGGTCTGGGGTGGGCTCTGCCGACCACCCCATGGTTTGAGTGAGGGCCTCTGCAACCACCCATCATCCGAGGTGAGGAGAGCCTCTGCCCAGCCACCCATGCGTCAGGGAGGGAGGCGCATCTGCCTGTACCCATGCGTCGAGGAGGGTGAGGCGCCTCTCCCCGAGCTCCCATCGTCCTGGGAAGTGAGGTGCCTCTGCTCCGGCCACTTAATCATGAAGAACTGAGGTGCTTTCTGCCCGACCACCAACCCGTCAGGGGTGAGTACCCGTCCACCCATTGTCTGGGATGTGAGTGGCCTCTGCCCATCCACCCATTGTCTGGGGAGGTGAGGGCGCCTCTGCCGGCCACCCACGTCTGGGGAAGTGTGGAGGGCCTCGTCGTGGCCACCCAGTCTGGGGAGGTGAGGAGCTCCTCTTCCCGGCCACCCACAATCTGGGAAGTGACCAGCGCCTCTGCCCGGCCATCTCGAATGTGAGGTTGGGAGCGCCTCTGCCTGGCTGCCCCGTCTGGAGGTGAGGATAAGCCTCTGCTCACCACCGACTGGGGAGGTGGCCTCCCGCCTGCCACCAATCATCTGGAAGTGGGGCGCGTCTGCCCCGATGACCATGGGTCAGGGCTGGGGCCTCTGCTTGGCGTCCCATCATCTGGGGAAGTGAGGAGCACCTCTGCCCGACCACCCCATCTGGCCAGGGTGAGGAGCAGCGCTCACCCGCCTGCCCCGTCCAGGTGAGGGCACTCTGCCCAACCACCCACGGTGGGGTGAGGCGCCTCTGCCGGCCACCCATCGTGTGGGGAGGTCAGGAGGGTCTCTGCGGCCACCCATCATCAGCGGTGAGGGCCTCACCGACCACCCATCACCCGAGGTGGGAGGCCACTGCCCGACCTCCCATGGTCTAGGGGGTGGGGAGTGTCTCTGCCCGGCCACCCCATCTGGGGAAGTGAGGAAAGCCTTGGCGGCTTGCCCGACGTCTGAAGTGAGGGCGACTCTGCGGAGACCACTCATCGTCTGGGGATTGGTGCCTCTGCCGGCCACCCATCCGGGGAGGTGAGGGCGCTTCTGCCTGATGACTCATCATCCTGGAGAGTGAGACACCTCTGCTGACCGCCCGTCCCAGTGAGCACCTCTGCGTGGCAGCCATCTTCCGGAGTTGTTGAGGCACTCACCCGGCCACCCATACGTCACAGGGGCTGAAGAGCCTGCCCGACCTCCCATTCTCTGGGATGTGAGGGGCCTCTGCACCTGGCCACCACCGTCTGGGGAAGTTGGGCACCTCTTCCCCCCACGCTGCGTCACCAGGGAGGTGAGCGCCTCATCCCTGGCCATCCAGCGTCACGGGGTGAGGGTGCCTCTGCTCGAGCACCCAACGTCTGAGAAGTGAGGAGCGCCTCTCCCCGAGCTCCCAATATCTGGGGCGAGGAGAGCACCTTAACCCTACCCTGTCACCCGGGGGAAGTGAGGCCTCTCACCGGCGGCCCCATCTGGGGAAGTGAGCGCCTGCGGCCCACCACCCCATACGTCCCATGAGGTGAGGAGCACCTGCCACGGCCCGCCCATCTTCTGGTGAGGGGCACCGCTCTCGACTCACCCGTCTGAAGTGAGGAGACACACCACCCACATCATCTGGGAAGTGAGGAAAGACCCGTCCTCAGTTATCTGCCCCTGAGCTGGAGGAGCCTGCTTGATCGTCCCACCACTGGGAAGTGAGGCACCCCTGCCCGCCACCCCATCTGTGAGGTGGAGTGGAGCACCTGCCCGCCTGCCCCTGGCCAGGGCCCGAGGAGCCTGCCCAACCACCCAGCACCTGTCTGGGAGGTGAGGAGCGCTCTCTGCCCGCCACCCATCGTGTGGGAAGTCAGGAGGGTCTCTGCACCGCCACCCATCATCCGCTGAGGTGAGGGAGCCTGCTCAGACCAATCCATCACCGGGAGGAGGGAGAGCCACCGTCCGGACCCTCCCATGGTTCAGGAAGTGAGGAGTGTCTCCCGTCTCGCCACCCCATCTGGGAAGGGAGAGTCTCCCGTCTCGGGCCGCCTCCCTCTGCCTGGTGGAAGTGGTTTTTTACCTGCAGGGCCACCACCGCCTGGGAAGGGAATTAGTGCCTCTGCCCGCCACCCACCGTCCGGAAGGCCAGTGAGCGCTCTGCCTGGATGACCTCATCATCATTCGGTGCGAGGAGCACTCCCTTGCCCCACCGCCGGGAAGTAGAGCGCCCTCTCATGCGGGCCAACCGAGGCTGGGTGAGCTCCTCTGCCCGCCACCCATCGCCTGGGAGCTTTGCAGAGAGCTTGCCCGACCTCCCATTCTCTGGGATGTGAGGAGGCTTGCCTGGCCACCCACCGCCTGGGAAGTTAGGAGACCCCTTCCCCACCACCTGACCGTCTGGGAGGTGGAGGAGTCACATCCTGGCCATCCAGCTGCCTGGGAATTGAGGGAGGCCCCTGTCGAGCACCCAAACGCCTGGGAAGGGAGGGAAGTTTTTCCTCTCCCCAGCTCCCACATTCGGGAGTGCTGCAGGGAGCACCTGGCTCCCTGCCACCACCCGGGAAGTGGGGAGGAGCCTCCCTCGACGGGCCCCATCTGGGAAGGAGAAGCCTCGCCCCAAGCACCCATCGTCCACATGAAGTGAGGAGCACCCCTCTGCCCATCTTGGGAAGTGAGGAGCCCCTGAACACCGCCCCGCCTGGGAGAAGTGAGGCCCCGCCCTGCCAACCCATCATCATCCCGGATCTGAGGAGCCGCCTCCCCGGCCCCAGCCACCCATCTTCGGGAAGTGAGCGCCTCCCCACTGCCCGCCTGGGAGGTGAGAGAGGTGCCGCCCTGCCACCCATCATCCCGGGACGCGAGGGGAGTTTTCCTGCCCGCCACCCAATGAGACTGGGAGAGGTGAGGAGCACCTCTCCCTGTCCGGCCAAACCATCTGGGATCTGAGTGAGTTTCCCGTCCGGCCGCCCCATCTGATGTGTGATGAGTGGCCACTGCCCACCACCCATCAAACGTCTGGGAAATGAGGAGCCTGCCCCGCCACCCATCGTCCTGGGAGGTGAGGAGAGCCTCTGCTCGCCACACAATCGCTTGGGAGGTGAGGAGGGCCCCGTCCGGCCAACCTGAACTGGGAAGTGATGCTGTCCGCCTGGGCCGCTGCCCGGCCTGGGAAGGGCGCAAGGATGACCTGTCCCGCCATTCACTGCCTGGGGAAATAGGTGAGTGAGGCGCCCCTGCCCGCCACCCATCTGGCCCCGGGAGGTGAGGGAGTCGCCTCTGCCTGACACCACTCATCTGGAAAGTGAGGAGCACTGGACCCCAGCCACATCTGTGAAATGAGGGAGCCTCCCGGGTTCAAGTGGCCCCGCCTGGAAGTGAGGGAGCCGCCTCTCAGCCCTGCCACCCATCTGGGTAGGTGGCTGTTTTTCCCGTCTCGGGCCACCACCACCTGCCTGGTAAGTGAGGGAGACTGCCCAGCCACCTGCCATGGTCTGGAAAGAGAGGGAGTGCTCTGCCCCGCCACCCATCATCCGAGGCAGAGAGCTTCCGTCCGCCACCCATCACCCGTCCTACCGGGAGGTGAGGAGCCTGACCAGCCACCCACCGCCTGGGAATTGAGAGGAGCACCTCCCGTCTGCCACCCCATTCAGGAAGGAGGAGCAACACCGTCTCAAAGGCCTCCCCGTCGGGAATTGAGGAGAGCGCTCGTCTGACCACCCATGGTCTGGGAGGTGAGGGAGTCACCGCCAACACCCATCGTCCGGAGGTGAGGGAGCCTGCCTGACTCCAATTCATCATCTGGAAAGTGAGAGGAGCACCCGCCTCCCCATCTCGTAAAGTGCGAGGGAGGGCCTCTGCCCCGCCGCCGCCTGGGAAGGAGGACGCCCATGGGCCAACCATCCGGAGGCTATGAATGTCTCCAGTTCACACCCATCTCGGGGAGGTGAGGAGCCTCTGACCGCCAAACCACCCGGCCCCGGAGCTGAGGAGGAGGCTCTTCCCAGACCTCCCATCCCTCCAGATGCCTGAGAGCCGCCCTCCTGCCTGGCCAGGCCCACCTGCTCAGTTAGGTTCTCTCTCTTCCCACCCTCACACGCATGTGTCTGGGGAGAGGCGGAGCCCTCCTGGCCACCACCCACCTGCCTGGAATTTGAGTGATGCCCCCAAGGAAAGCACCCAACGTCTGAGAAGTGAGGAGCGCCTCTCCCCGAGCTCCCAATATCTGGGAGGTGAGGAGAGCCCTCTGCCCTGCCACCACCTTTCTGGGAAGGAGGCTAATCTCCCTGACTGCCCATCTGGGAGCCGGTCTGGCCACCCATCAAGACGGAGGAGCCTGTCCGGCCAAACCAACTGGGAGGTAGAGGTAGCCGCCCCTGCCAATCATCATCATCCCGGACGGAGAGGCCTGCCCGGGCCACCCATCTTCTGGGAAATGAGGGAGCCTCCCACTGCCCCATCTGGAGGTGAGGGAGTTTCCGCCATGCCACCCATCGGCCCACCGGGACGGAGAGAGGATGCCTCCTGTCTCGCCACCAAACGTTCGCTGGGAGGTGAGGAGCACCCCTTCCCCGCCACAAACCATCTGGGATCTGAGACAAAGCTTCTGCCCGCCGCCCCTGCCTGGGATGTGGATGAGGGCTACTGTCTCACCACCACTGTCTGGGGAAATGAGGAGCCTGCCCTCACCCATCACCCTGGGGAGGTGGGGTGAGAGGGGAGAGCCTCTGTCCGCCACACACCGTTTGGGAGGTGAGGAGGTAGCCCCTGTCCCAACCCCATCTGGAAGGAGTAGCTGCCTCTCTGCCCGCCATTCACCCTGGAAAGTCAGGGAGCACTGACCTGCCACCCCATCTGTGAAATGAGGAGCCCCCCTGCTCAAGGCAGCCCTGTCTGGGAAGCTGCAGTGCTTTCCCCAGCCCGCCACCCATCATCCGGGAGGTAGAGCCTGCCCACCTCCCATGGTGGTCTACAGAAGTGAGGAGTGCCTCTGCCTGTCTCACCCCATCTGGAAGGAGGAAAGCCTCTGCCCGGGTCAGCCTGCCTGCGGAGGGATACCTGCCCGCCACTCATCGCTGCCTGGATTAGTGCCTCTGCCCTGGCTACCCATCCGGAGGTGAGGAGCTGCCCGCCTGACGAATTCATCATCTGGAAAGGGAGGAGCACCTCTGCCCGCCTCCCCCATCTAAAGTGAGGAGTGGGCCCCCACCCGCCACCCCGCCTGGGAAGTGAGGAGGCCTCCGCGTGCCAACCATCTTCCTCGGAGGTTAAGTGAACGCCTGCCCGGCAAACACCGCCCCGATGTGAGGGAGCCTCACCCTGCCACCCATCGCCCGGGAGCTGAGGAGAGTTGCCCCACCTCCCATCCTAGGAGGGAGGAGGGCCTCATCGGCCACCCACCGCCTGGAGAGCCGCCTCACCACGCGCACCGCTAGCCTGAGAGGCAGTATCGCCACCCACCAGAATTGAGGAGTGCCTCTGCCCGAGCACCAACGTCGTAAAAGCAGGAGCTCCCAGCCCAACATCTGGAGGCAAGCAGGTAGCGCCTGCCCGCTACCACCCTTCTGGAAAGAGAGGAGCCTCGACCAGTTCCCATCTGAAGAGAGGAGCGCCTCGCCCTGCTACCCATCGTCCGCGGACGCTAGAGCCTGCCCGCCACCCATTTTCTGGGAAGGAGGAGCCTACACCCACTGCCTGGAGGTGAGGAGGCCGCCCTGCCACCCATCGTCCGGACGGAGGGATGCCTGCCCATAGCCACCTGGTCTTCTGGGATGTGAGCCTTCCCCTCGACACTCAGTTCCTGGCCTGGAGGTGAGGGAGGGCCCCGCCCTGCCACCCATCATCCGGGAGCCCAGTGAGCACACCCGCCACCCAACGCCTGGGAGGGGAGGAGCCTGACCCACCACCCATCTGTGAAGGGGAGGAGTTCTCTCTCCCCCCCCCCTGTCTGGCCGCCCCTATCTGGGAGTGAGGTTTACTCTGCCCCGCCATTCTACCTGCCAGGGAAGAGAGGAGTGGCCACCTGCCCGCCCACCCATCGCCCGAGGCAGGGAGCCCTGCCTGATGACTCATCATCTGGAAAGTGAGGAGCACCACGGACCAGCCACCCCATCTGTGAAATGAGGAGCCACTCTGCCTGGCAGCCCCGTCTGGGAAGTGAGGAGCGTCCGGCCACCCAATGATCCGGTAAGTGAGGAGCCCGTCTCGGCCACTCATCGCCTGGTGCAGGTAAGGAGGGTGAGCTCTGCCTAGCCACTACCGCTGGCAGGCAGAGGTGAGAGCCTCCTGTCTCGGCTACCCATCATCCGGGATGTGAGGGAGCACCCCTGGACCGCCACCCACCTGCCTGGGGAAAGTGAGGAGCACTTCTGCCCGCCACCCCATACTCCGTGAAGGCGAGTAGCACCCTGTCCGGGCTGCCCCGCTGCCCGGGAATTGAGGAGCGCCTCTCAGTGGACCAATCACCCACGGTCTGAGGAGGAGCCACCCCGTCTCGCCACCCATCGCCTAATGGTCAGGAGGGCTCCAGACCACACCCATCTGTCCGGAGGAGGCCGTCCGCCAAATCTGATCACTGGGAGGTGAGGAGAGCCCGCCCTGGACCCATGTTTCCAGGGAAGAGGAGTGCCCCTGCCTGTCCAACCCATCTGGAAGCAAGAGACTCCGTCCGGCCTCACCGTGAAGTGAGGGAGCCGACTCCCCACCCGCCACTCCATTTTCTGGATGGATTGCCTCTGTCTGCCACCCATCCTCCCCGTCCGTGGATGTGGAGTGAGCTGCCTCTGCCTGAACCCATCATCTGGAAAGTGAGGGAGCACCTGTCTCGCCTCCCCATCTGTAAGTGGAGGAGGGTCTCGCCGCCTGCCTGGGAAGTGAGGAGCCCAAGGGCCAACCGGGAGCTTCAGGAACCTCTGCCCGGGCCACCCATCGCCCCGAGGTGAGTGGCTCTCACCCGCCACCCATCGTCCCGGGGAGCTGAGGAGAGTCTCGGACCTCCCATCCTCTGGGATGTGAGGAGCCTGCCTGGCCACCCACCCACCCCTCTGGGAAGCTGGGAGCCGCCTCCCACCACGCACCATCTGGAGAGGTGAGGAGCCTCCGGCACCCACCGCCTGGGAATTGAGGAGTGCCCTCTGCCCGAAAAGACCCAACGCTGGGAAGGGAGGAGAGCGCCCCAACTCCCAACATCTGGGAGGCTGCCCCTGCCACCAAAGTGAGGAGCCTCCTTGACTGTCTTCCCAGTCTCTGAAGTGGGAGGAGCCCCTCGGGTCCTCCAATCGATCGGCCCAAGTGACGGAGAGCGACACCGTCCGCCACCCATCTTCTGGAAGTGAGGATGCCTGTACTCAACTGGGTTCAGAGGAGGGTCGCCCTGCCACCCATCACCGTGGTCTGTCTCGCCACTCAACGCCTGGGGAGGTGAGGAGCACCGTCAAAACCATCTGGATCTGGAGGACAGCTCTGCCCGCCTCGCCTGGGATGTGATGAGGGCTACCAACCGGACCAACTATCAATATTGTCTCGTGGAACAGGAGCCTGTCCCGCACCCATTGTCCAGGGAGGTGGAGGAGAGCCTCGCCCGGCCACACACCGTTTGGGAGGTGAGGAGGGCCTCCTGCCCCGCCACCCCATCTGGAAGCAAGTGAGGAGCCTGCCCGGCCATAGTCTACCTGCCTGGGAAGAGAGGAGGCCTGCCCCTGGCAACCCAAACACGTGAGGATGGAGGGTTTCAAATTCTACCCACTCACTACTGTCTGGTGCGAGGAGCACCACGGACCAGCCACCCCATCTGTGAAATGAGGAGCCCCTCGCTCAGTGCAGCCCCTGCCTGGAAGTGAGGGAGCCGCCTCTGTCCGCCACCATCATCCCACAGCAGGTGAGGGAGCCTGCTCAGCTAATTCCATCGCCTGCAAGTGGTATGTGCCTATGCCCGCCACCCTCTCTGCCCCGGGAGGTAGAGGGAGAACCTCTGCCAGGCTGCCCATCATCCTGGAGTTGAAGAGCCTGACCGCCACCCAATCGCCTGGGAATTGAGGAGACCTCTGCCCGGCTACACCATCTGTAGAAGTGGAGGTGAGCAAACACTGCCTGCCCAGTCTGGGAATTGAGTGAGCCGCCTCTGCCCCACCACACCCACCTGCCCTGGGAGAGGGGAGAGGGACGCCTGCCCAGCCAACACCCACTCCGTCCGGAGAGGTGAGGAGCCTGACCGCCACCCACCGTCTGGGAAAGTGAGGAGTGCCTCTACTTGACTGCCCCGTCTGGGAGGTGAGGAGTGCCTCGCCCCTGCCACCCATCAGTCCGGGACGTGAGGAGCGCCTCTGCCCAGCCACCCATCTTCTGGGATGTGAGGAGCGGCTCTCTTTCTCGACTGCCCCCGCTGCCTGGAGGTGAGGGAGGGCTCCCCGCCCCTGCCACCCAACCCCACCGGGACATGAGGGAGTTTGGACCTGCCACCCACCGTCTGGGAAGTGAGAGCACGTCTGCACCAAGCACCCCCATCTGAGAAGTGAGAGCAACCTGCCCTGCCCACCGCCTGGGAATTGAGAGGAGCCTCTCTGCAGGCCACCCAAAGTCCTGGGAGGTGCATGCCTGTCCGTCCACTGGTCCCGGAGGTGAGGGAGAGCTCCGTCCGGAATCCATGGTCCAGGGAAGTGAGGCATGCCTGCCTGTCCACCCATCTGGGAAGGAGGAGCCCCCGTCCGCCTCCCGCCTGTGAAGTGAGGGAGCCACTCTGCCCGCCACTCATCGTCTGGGATGGGATTAGTGCCTCTGCCCGCCAATCCTCCCGCCGAGGTGAGAGCGCCCTGCCTGGACGACCCATCATCTGGAAAGTGAGGAGCACCCCTGCCCGCCTCCCCCCATCTGGCGAGGAGGGCCCGCCACCCCGCCTGGGAGGAGCCTGCGGTGCCAACCATCTTCCGAGGTTAAGTGGAGAACCTCTGTCCGGCAAACCATCGTCCGGAGGTGAGAGGAGCCCCACCCCTGGCCAACCCACCCTGGGAGCTGAGGAGAGCTTTCTGCCCGACCTCCCCATCCTAAGGGATGTATAGTGCCCCACCTCACACACCCAATCATTGGGAAGTTAGGAGCCGCCTTCCCACCATCACAGACCGCCTGGGAGGTGAGGAGCCCACCCACCCAGCCTGGGAATTGAGGAGTGCCCTGTCCGAGCACACCCAACGCCTGGGAAGGAGTGAGCCTCCCCGAAGCTCCCCAACATCTGGGAGGCGAGGTGCCTTCTGCCCCTGCCACCAATCTTCTGCAAGAGTAGAGCCTCTCCCCACTCCCCGCCTTGCCTGGAAGAGAGGAGCCTGCCCCTGCCAACACCCATCGCCCCTGCGGATCTAGGAGCCTGTCCGGGCCACCCATTTCGGGAAGTGAGAGGGAGCCTCACCCAGTGACCGCCCAGTCTGGGAGGGTGGAGGGAGCCGCCCCAAGTACACCCACCGTCCGACCGGAGGAGCTCTCTCTGCCCAGCCACCACCCATCTCTTCTGGGATGTGAGGAGCCTCTTCTACTCCCCAGTCTGCCAAGGGTGCAGGAGGGCCGCCCCTGCCACCCACGTCTGGGAGGCAGTGAGGGAAAGCCCCTGCCTGAAAGCACTCATCATCTGGAAAGTGAGAGGGAGCACCCCGGACCGGCCACCCCATCTGTGAAATGAGGAGCCCCTCTGCCTGTCAGCCCCGTCTGGGAAGTGAGGAGCGTCTCTGCCCGGCCACCCATCATCCGGTGGTAGGTAAGGCCGCGCCTGTCCGCCACCCATCATCTGGTAAAGGAGGAGAGCCCCCTGCCCAGCTACACCACTGCCTGGTAAGCAGGAGAGCCTCCTGTCTCACCCATCATCCTGGAGGTGGAAAGGAGCAACTCCCTGACCTGGCCACCCAATCACTGCCTGTAGAAGTGGAGAGGAGCAATCCGGCCAACTCATCCCAGGAAGTGAGGGATAATCCCTGTCCTCGGCTGCCCCGCCAGCCTGGGAATTGAGTGAGCCTGCCCCACCACCCACGTGACTGGGAGGTGAGGAGCTCTCTGCCCGCCACCCATCTTCTGGGAAGCAAGTGAGGATTGCCCTCTGCATGGCCACCCATCATCCCCGGACGCAGGAGAGAGCCACTGTCGGCCACCCAATCTGGGAAGGATGCTGCCTCTGCCCGCCACCCATCACCCCGTGGGAGGTGGGGGAGGGTTTTTCCCTCCGGGTCTGATCAACCCAACATCTGAAAGTAAGTGAGGACACCCCGTCCGCCTCAACCCATCTGTAAAGTGAGGAGGGCCTCTGCCCGGCCGCCAATGCCTGGGAAGTGAGGAGCCTCATGGGGCTGCCAAATCCATCTCTCCCGGAGGGCAATGCCCTGCCCGCCACCCATCGCCCACAGGAGGTGAGGGAGCCGCCACCCGCCGCACCCGCCCGGGAGCTGAGGAGGCTGCCCCGGACCTCCCAATCCTCTGGGAGGTGAGGGAGCCCCAGCCACCCACCCGCCTGGGAATTGAGGAGTGCCCTGCTCTAGAGCACCCAACCGCCTGAGAGAGGAGCCGGCCCCGAAGCCCCAATATTGGGAGGCGAGGAGAGCCCCGCCCCTGCCACCTCAATCTTCAAAGGGAGCACCTCCTGACCGTCCCATCCAGCTTATAGGAAGCCCTCCTGCCACCCATCGTCCGGTGATGTGAGGAGTGGCCTGCCCGCCACCCATCTTCTGGGGCCGCCTCCCCCCACTGTCCTGTCTGAGTAGAGGAGCCGGCCCCAGCTTTCACCCATCACAGTCCGGACGTGAGGAGCGCCTCCCCCCTGCCCGCCAACAAACGCCCGCTGGGAGGGAGGAGCACCCTGTCCCAGGCCAAAACCACCTTGGGACTGAGCACAGCTTCTGCCCGCCACCCTTCGCCTGATGTGATGCAGGGCCACTGCCCGGTCAACGGCCACATGTCTGGGAAATGAGGAGCCTGCCCGCCACCCATCGGCCCTGGGAGGTAAGGAGAGAGCCTCACCGCCACACACACCGCTTGGGAGGTGAGAGGCCTCTGTCTGGCCACCCCACTGGGAAGTGAAGAGCCCCTCTGCCCGCCACTACCTGCCTGGGAAGAGAGGAGTGCCTCCTCGGGCCCTCGCCACCCACTGCCTGGGAGGTGAAGATGCCTGCCTGACGACTCATCATCTGGTATGTGAGGAGGACCTCGGACTGGCCACCCCATCTGTGTGAAATGAAGAGCCCCTCTTGGCCTGGCAGCCCCTGCCTGGAAGTGAGAGGATGGCTCTGCCCGCCACCCATCATCCGGCAGGTGAGTGGCGCCCTGCCCGCCACCCACGCCTGGTGCAGTGAGAGGATTGTGAAGCTCTGCCCAGCCACTCACCCAGGCGGGTGAGGCTCACCCCGCCGCCCATGGTCCGGGAGGTGAGGAGAACCTCTGCCAGGCCACCCATCCGAGTGGAGAGCCTCGTCCGCCACACAACGCTTGGGGAGGTGAGGAGCCTGAACCGGCCACCCCATCTGTGAAGAGGAGCGACCCTGCCCGCCACCCCATCTGTGAAATGAGTGAGCACCTGCCCTGCTGCCCCTCGCCTGGGAATCTGGAGAGCGGACCCTCCTCAACGTCTTGGTGGGTGAGGAGCCCGCCACCCACCGCCTGGGAAATTGAGGAGTGCCTGCCCAGCACCCAACGTCTGGGCAAGTGAGAGGAGCCTCTCCCCGAGTTCCTCCCAACATCTGGGAGAGGCGAGGGAGCCGGGCCCTGCCACCAATCTCCTGGAAGTGATGAGCCCCCCACCTCCGCTGTCCTGACTGGAAGGAGAGCCGGCCCCTTCCAACTGACCGTCCAGGATGTGGAGGAGCCGACACCGTCCGGCCAATCCACTTGGAAGTGAGGGAGCCTGCACTGACTGCCCCTGCCTGGGAGGTGAGGAGCCACCCCTGCCACCCACCCGGGAGTTGAAGCCTGACCGCCACCCACCGTCTGGGAATGAGAGCACCCCTGCCCGCCACCCCATCTGTGAAGTGGTGATCAACACTGTGCCCGGGCTGCCCAGTCGGGAATTGAGGAAGCCTCTGCCCTGTACCCTCACCCACGTCTGAGGTGAGGAGCCTGCCCGGCCGCCTGGCCTGTAGCGGAGCTGAATCTGCCTGGCCACCCATCGCCTGGGAAGGGGACGGTGCCTCTGCCCGCCACCCATCGCCCCGGGAGGTGGAGAGGGATTTCTGCCTGATCTAACACCGATGTCCTCCGACAGTGAGGAGCACCTCTGCCCGCCAAGCACCCCATCTCCAGAATTGAGTGAGCTCCCTCTGCCCCACCGCCTCGGGCTCTGTAGAGGCACGCCTGTCCGCCACCCATCCCGGTAGGTGAGTGGTTAACTCCTGCCCCGCCGCAAGCCCAGGTGGTGTACTGAGGGGAGAAACCGCCCAGCCAGACTCACGGTGGTAAGTGAGGAGGCTCGCCCAGCCACCCATCGTCCACCGGAGGCAGAGAGCCGGGCCTCAATCTGCCACCCAATCACGCTCAGTTCCAGAGGCCTCTGCCTGGCCACAATTAACCGTCTGGGAAGCGAGGAGCACCTCTGCCGGCCACCCATCATCCGTAGGTGAGGGAGTGCCTCCCGTCTCGCCACCACCGCCCCGTGAGGTGAGGGGAGCCGTCTGGCTCTCCCTTCTGTGAAGTGAGGGAGGGGCCCCTGCCCGCCGCCTCGAACTGGAAGTTTGAGTGGTTTCTATGGGACAAACTCAATCTTCCCGAGCATATGAACCCCCAGCCACCCATCGTCCGGAGGTGAGGGAGCGCCCCCCACCCGCCACCCATCACTGGGGAGCTGAGGTGCAGAGCGCCCCACCCTCCCATCCCTCTGGATGTGAGGATGCAGCCTGTCTGGCCAATTCAATCGCCTGGGAAGTTGCAGCCTTCCCACCACCTAATCGCCTGGGGAGGGTGAGGAGCCGCCTCTCCGCCAGCACAACCTCCGGGGAATTGAGAGAGTGCCCCCTGCCCCAGCACCCAACGCCTGGGAAGTGAGTGATGCCTCCCAGCTCCCAACATCCGGGAGGCGAGGAGCCCCCTGCCCCGGCCACCTCAATCTGGAAGTGAGCCTCCACCGGCCACCCCACCTGGGAGTGAGGAGCTGCCCCTTCCACCGATCACACCGCGGACGTGGAGGGAGCCTACACCACCCGCCACCCCATCTTCTGGGAAGCAGTACTCTGCCTGACGACTCATCATCTGAAAGTGAGGAGCACCCTGGACCGGCCACACCCCATCTCAAGTAAAAATGAGAGCCCCTGCCTGGCAGCCCCTGTCTGGGGAAGTGAGGGGGGCGTCTCCTGCCCGCCACCCATCCGTAGGTGAGGAGCCCGCCCGCCACCTACCATCTGCAAGTGAGGAGAGCCTGCTCAGCCACTCATCACCTGGTGGCGAGGAGTGCCTGCCCGCCACCCACTGGATGGGGAGGGACCTGACCGCCCCCCACCCTCTGGGAAGTGAGGAGCACCTCTGTCCGGGCCAACCCATCCAGAAGTGAGTGGCGCCAACCCGTCTCTCGGCCGCCCCGGCCTGGGACTGAGGAGCGCCTGCCCGACCTCACCCATGGCCTGGGAGGTGAGGAAGCGCCTCTGCCTGCCCGCCACCCATCAAGGCTCCGGAAGTCAGGAGGGCCCTCGCACCGCCACCCATCGTCCCAGGTGAGGAGCCTGCCCGGGTAACCACTATCCCGGGAGGTGAGGGTGGAGAGCCTGGCCGTCCACCTCCCATGGTCTAGAAGTGAGGAGTGCCTGCCCCGCCACCCCCCATCTGGGAAGAGAAAGCCTCCCGTCCGCCTGCCTGTGAAGAGGGTCAGCCTCGCCACTCATCGCCTGGGAATGGATTAGTGCCTCGCCCACACCATCATCCGGAGGTGCAGGAGCCTGTGCCTGACGCACACACATCATCTGACAGTGAGGGAGTAACTCTGCCCCGGACAACTTCCATCTGTGAAGTGAGAGAGCCTGCACACCAAAGCAGGAGCCGCCTCCTGCCCGCCACCCATCATCTGGTGGTGCGTGAGGAGCCGCCATGCCCCGCCAATCGCGGTGGGTGAGAGATCTTCTGCCTGGCCATCACCATCGCCTGCAGCATGAGGAGTGCTCTGCCCAGCCACCCATCGCCCAAGAGGGAGAGCGCCTGCCCGCCACCCATCGGCCCTGGGAGGTGAGGAGCCCACCCCACCCACCATCCGGGAAGTGAGGAGCCGCCTCTGCCCGCCACCAACTGTCTGGGGAAGTGGAGGGCTGGACTCTCTGCCCGCCACCCATCATCCTCTGCCTGCCACCATTGTTCAGGCGAGAGAGCCCTGCCCAGCCACTCACTGCCTGGTAAGTGAGGGAGTGCTCGTCTGCCACCACCGGGAGGTGAGGAGAGAGCCTGTCTGCCACCCATTAACCGAGTGGGAGCCACCGCCACCCACCACTCCGCCTGGGGAAGTGAGGAGCGACTCGCCCCAGCCACCAACCGTCGGGGAAGTAGAGCACCCTGCCCACCCATTGTCTGGAGAGGCGAGGGTGCCTGCCCGGCCACCGTGAGAGTAAGGGGAGGGGAAGATGGCCTCTGCCCGCCACCAACTTCTGGGGCGGAAGAGCCCCGTCCGCCACCCATCTAACCGTGGAGCCCACCCGCCCGCCTGGGAAGTGAGAGGAGCCTGCCCGACTCCTCCCATTGTCTGGGAAGGAGGAGCGCCTCTGCCTGGGTGGCCACCCAATCAAGCTGAAGTGAGGATGCCTTCTCTGCATGCACCACCCACCATCCGGGAGTTGATTAGCTTCTTCCGCCACCCATCATTCACAAAAGCAGGATTGCTCTGCATGGCCACCCATCCGGGATGCGAGGAGAGGCCACTGCCGGCCACCCAATCTGGAAGTGGATGCCTTCTGCCCGCCGCCATTGCCCAAAGTGAGGAGGGCTCTGCCCGCCACCCATCATCTGGGAAGCCAGAGGGCCCCTGCAACGGCCACCCCATCTGTCCTGAAGGTGAGGGAGCCTGCCCAGGGCCCCACATCCCGGAGGGGTGAGGGAGCCCCGTCTCACCCCATGGTTCAGGAAGTGAGAGCGCCTCTGCCCGCCAACACCCATCTGAAGGCGGAGGAGTCGTCCGCCTCCATCTGAAGTGAGGGATGGCTCCTGCCCGGCCATTCACTGCCTGCAAGAGAGTGAGACACCGTCTCGCTCACCCATCACTGGAGGTGAGCCCCTGCCTATGACCTCAACATCTGGAAGTGAGGAGAATCGGACCCGCCACCCCATCTGGTAGAAATGAGGAGCCCCTGCCTGCCGGGCCCCGCTCAAAGCAGGAGCCGCCTCTGCCCGCCACCCATCATCAGGAGGGAGCGCCTCTGCCCGCCACTCATCATCTGTAAGTGAGGGAGAGCATCTGCCTAGCCACCATGGTTCAAAGAGAGGAGTGCCTGCCCGCCACCCATCATCCGGGATGTGAGGAGGGCGCACCTGACCTGGGGCCACCCACCCTCTGCTGGGAAGTGAGGAGCACCCCCCGTCTCGCCACCCCATCTGTGAAGTGAGGAGTAACCCCTGCCCCGCCGCCCCGTCTGGGAATTGAGGAGTGTTTCTGCCTGGCCACCCACGGTGTGGGAGGTGAGGATGCCCCTGCCCCGCCACCCATCGCCTGGGAAGTCAGGAGGGCCTCTGCACGCCACCCATCGCCCGGGAGGTGAGAGACAGCCTGCCCGGCACCCATCCTCCGGAGAAAGGTGGAGAGACACCACCTGACTCCATGACCCAGGGGAAGTGAGGAGGCCTCCTCGTCTCGGCCAATCTCCATCTGTAGTTATGAGCCTGTCCGGCACGCCTGCCTGTGAAGGCAGGAGCGACTCCTCAGCCTCCCCGCCACCATCCCTGGGAATGGATTAGTGCCTGCCCGGCCACCCATCCTCCCACCGGGAGGTGAGAGTATTTCTCCTCCTTGCCCGACGACACTCATCTGGGCAGCAGCACCCCTGCCCTGACACCCCATCTCAATGAGCGCCCCCTGCCCTCGACCTCCTGCCTGGGAAGGGAGCCGCCTCTGCCCTGCCACCCATCATCCCAGGGTGAGAGCCTCTGCCCGGCCACCATCGTGGTGTGGTGGGTGAGGCATAGCCTGCCTGCCACTCATCGTCAGTGAGAGCGCCTGCCCAGCCACCCATCACGTTCTGAGGTGAGGAGAGCGTCCGCCACCCATCGGCCCTGGAGGTGAGGCCTCCCCACCCGCCACCCACCATCTGGAAGTGAGGTTTTCCCCCTGCCCGGCCACCAACCGTCTGGGAAGCAGTGGCTGCACCCCTGCCCGCCACCACCGTGGGTGAGGAGCCTGCCCGCCACCTATTGTCTGGAGGTGAGAGAGCTCGCCTAGCCACTCATCGGCCTGGGTAAGTGAGGAGTGCCTCTGCCCTGCCACCCATCGTCCGGGGACGGAGGAGAGCCTCTCGCCCGGCCACCCATTGTCCGGGGAGATGGGGTGGCTTTCACCTGCCACCCACTGCCTGGGGCGGGAGGGAGTTTCTTGCCCAGCCACCAACCGGTTCAAGTGGAGGAGCACCTCTGCCTGTCCACCCATCCTGGAGCCTGTCCGGGCCACCCTATATATGGAGGCGGAAGATGGCCTCTGCCTGCCACCCAATCCCAAGTGAAGAGCCCGGCCACCCCATCTGGAAGTGTGTGGAGCCTCTACCCGCCTGCCTGGGAAGTGAGGGACAATCCCCTCCCACATTGTCTGGGAAGTGAGGAGCGCCTCTGCCTGCCAATGCACCGCTTCAAAGTGAGGAGCACCTCTCAGAGACTCACCTGCCCACATCCAGAGTTCGAGCTTCTTTCCGCCACCCAACATCTGGGAAGGTAAGCGGCGAGGATTGCCCCTGCATGTAATACCCATCATCCGGGATCTGAGGAGTTTTCACCTGCCGGCCAAATTCAATCTGGAAGTGATGTGCTGCTTCTGCCCGCCGCCACCGCCTGGGAAGTGAGGAGGGCCTCACCGTCACCACCATCTGGGAAGTCAGGAGTGGGCCTCTGCACGCCACCCATCGTCCGAAGGTGGAGGGAGCCTGCACAGGCACCCATTATCCCGAGTATGAGGAGCCCCTGGGTCTGACCCCATGACCAGGGAAGTGAGGAGTGCTCTGCCCGGCCACCCCATCTGGAAGTGAGGAAAGCCTTCCGTCCGCCCGCCTGGTGTAAGTGAGGAGCTGCCTGCCCGCCACCATCTGCCTGGGAATGGATTAGTGCTTCGTCCGGGGCCAACATCAGCCCAGGAGAGGAGGGCGGAACCTCTGCCCGGTTTGACCCATCTGGAGGAGTGAGGATGTCCTCCGCCACCCCATCTGGTATGGAGAGCCTCCCGTCCGGGACCCACTGGCCTGGGAAGTGAGGATCGCTCCCCCGCGTCCGGCCACCCACTGTCCTGCAGGTGAGGAGACAGCCTGTCCTGCCACCCAGCACGTGGTAAGTGAGGAAAGAGCCCCTGCTCAGCCACCTCACATCGCCTGGTAAGTGAGGAGTGCCTCTGCCCAGCCACCATCTTCCGTGGGAGGTGAGGAGCCTCTGCCCGCCAAATCTACTCCGCCCAGGAGAGGTGAGAGGAGCCCCCCACCCTGCCAGCCCACCGCTGTCTGGGAAGTGAGGAGTGCCTCTGCCCTGCCACCAACCCTCTGGAAGTGAGAGCACCCCTGAGCCCGCCACCCACTCCATCCCAGGTGAGTAATCACATCTGCCCGGCCACCCACCTGCCCGCTGGTAAGGAGGGAGAGCCTTGCCCAGCCACCAGTCTGGTGGTAAGAGGAGGCCTCTGCCAGCTGCACCCACGTCCGGGAGTTGGAGGAGAGCCTGCCCGCCACCCACTGGGAGGTGAGGAGGGTCTCCCCACCCGTCAGAAGGAGAGGAGCCTCTGTCTGGCCACCTCTAAACCGTCTGGGAAGTCAGGAGCACCCCCGTCTCATCCATTACCCTGAAGGAGCCCCTGCCTCGGCCACCCTAGCATATGGGAGTGGCCTCCCTCTGCCCGGCCACCCAACGTCAGGGAAGTGAAGAGCGCCTCTGCCCGGCCGCCACCTATCGGGAAGTGTGTGTGGAGGCCTCACCCAGCCTGCCTGGGAAGTAGTACGCCTGCCCTGACCTCCCATTGTTCAAGCAGGAGCTCTGCCTGGCCACCCCACCGCTCTGGGAAGTGAGGAGCACCTCTGCACGACCACCCACCATCCTGGTGTTGGGGAGCACCTCTGCCCGCCACCACTGCCTAAAGTGAGGGAGGGGCCTCCCCTGCACGCCACCCATCATGGGACGGAGAGAGCCTCTGCTGTGTGCCACCCAATCTGGGAAGTGATGTGCTCTGTCTGGCCGCCACCGCCTGGGATAAGTGAGGAGGTGCCTCTGCCCGCCACCCATCGGATTACCGTCTGGCCACCCAATCACCTGGGAAGTTTGAGAGCCGCCTCTGCACGAACTCCCATCGCCTGAAGTTAGAGTCCGGCCACCAATCTGAAAGTGAGGTAGCGCCGTCTGTAGTCAGCCTTGCCTGTGCTGAGGCTCGCCCATTCAATCCATCGTCTTGAAGTGAGGACTGGTTCTGCCTGGGACACCCATCGCCCCGGAGGTGAGGGAGGCCTCCCTGACCCAATGTCGGAAGTGAGGTTTCTGCTCTGCAGCCTTACTCAGTTGGAGGAGGGCCTCTGCCCGCCGCCCTTCTGCGTGAAGCACCTCATCCAATCACCCAAATAGTATAAGCAACCCCTGCCTGCTGCTCCACAGTCTGGGAAGCGGAGGTGCTTCCTGCCCAGCCACCCATCCTCCGAGATGAGGAGCCGCCTCTGTCCAGCTGCACCCATTCCTGGGAAGTGAGGAGAGTAAACGTGCCACAACCGCCTGCCTGGGAAAGTGAGAGTCTTTAATTGCCACACCCGTCTGCAAGAGAGCGCCCCTGCCACCCACCTTCTGGGAAGTGAGGGAGCACCTCTGCCCAACCAATCTATCACATTCTGGGAAGTGAGGAGGGCTCTGCCCTGACACCCACCAAGGTCTGGGAAGTAGGAGTGCCTCTACCCACAACCCACTGCCTGGGAAGTGAGTAGGAGTGCCTCTGTCTCGCCAACCAAACTTTGAAGTGAGAGGCTCTCACCGCCACCCACTGCCTGGGAAGTGAGGGAGGCTCCCCTGCCCCTGCCACCCTCGTCCGTGAGGGATTCTGCCCTGCCACCACCACCCTGGAGGTGAGGAGCGTCACCGACACCCATCTGGGAAGGAGGAGCCTGTTCGGCCGCCTGCCTGGGGCTGGAGGAGCCTCTGCCCCCGCCCCCACCTGGGGTGTGTGTGTAGAGTGCCTCTGTCCGGGTCACCCAGCTCAGCTTTTCTCAGGAGGCCACCCACACCCAAACCCGCCACACCAATCTTCCTCGAGGTGGAGACCCGTCCGCCACCCCTCTGTAGATGTGAGGCAGAGGTCCCGCCCAAACACCCCTGCCTGAAGTGAGGGAGTTCCTTCCGCCACCCACTGGAAGGACGCCCGGGTCACCCACCTTCCGGGAAGAGGAAATGCCTGTCTCACACACACAAACCGTCCGGGAATTGAGGAGGGCTCCCACCCGTCCACCCATCGCCTGGTGCAGGAGTGCCTCCGTCTGCCCAGACCATTACCTGGGAAGTGCGGAGGGTCCCCCTGCACCGGCCACCCCAACGCCTGGGAAGGCGGAGCCTGCCCAGCCCCCCCCCCATCTGGGAAGAGAGAGGCTCTTGCACGTCACTCTCAGGAAGTGACGGCAGCCCCTGTCCCGCCACTCATTGTCTGGGAAATGAGGAGTGTCCGCCACCGACCCCGAGGTGGAAGAGACTCCACTGCCAACGATCGTCCTGGGAGGTGGTTTCCTGTCCAGAACAATCCATCTCTGGCAGAAGTGAGGAGCCTCCCGTCCTCGGCCAACCCATCTCTTGAAGTGAGGAGCACCTCCTGTCCCGCCACACCTGGCTCCTTGGAAGTCAGGAGTCTCCTCCACAAGTCCAACTCCCATCTCTCAGGCGAGAGCCTCCACCACACCCACTGTCTGGGAAGTGAGGAACGCCTGCCCCGCCCCATCAGGGAAGTGAGAGGGAAAGCCCCCTGCCCTGCCACCCCATATGTAGGAGTGAAGAGGGCCTCTGCCCGCCACCCAACCTGGGAAGTGAGGAGCTTCATCCGGGTCACTGGGAAGAGGCCTCCGTCCGGCCACTCCATCTCTGGGAAGCGGAGGAGGGCTTCCTGTCTGCCACCATCATCATCCCGAGGGGAGGAGCCTCCCGTCGGCCAGCCATCATCCTGTGGAGGTGGATGCTGGGCCTGGATGACCCCAGCCTCATGGGAAGTGAGGAGCCTGTCCGACAACCCACCTCTGGGAGATGAGGAGCCTCCGTCTAACCCTCTGGATGTGAGTGAGAGCTTCCTGTCCGCCACACCGCCTGGGAATGAGATGGATTCCTCGCTCGCCTCACCCACCTCCCGTCTGGGAAGGAGGAGCCTCTGCCGCAAACCCACCTTTCTGGGAACTGAGGAGCCTCCAGACACCACCACTGAGTAGCTCTTACCTGTCCAATCCATCGCTCAACCCAAACTCTGTGAAGTCAGAGGGCCTCTCCCCGCCACCCAACTGCCTGGGAAGTGAGGAGCTTCCTGCCTCAGCCCCCCCATCTGGGAAGAGAGAGGCCGCCTCAAAGCACCCCGCCTCCCATTTGGGAGCTTTCTTTGACGAGCCCCTCCCGTCCTACACTCATTGTCTGGGAACTGATGAGGCCCCGGCCAAATTCCCACCCAGGAGGCAGGGAAGAGCCCCGTCCAGCCACCCACCGGGAGTGTGAGGAGCGCCTGCCCAAAACACCCATCTCTCAAGTGAGAGGAGCCCGTCCAGCCACCATCTTGAGGCGGAGAGGGGCCGCCTGTCTCGGGCTCAGCCTCATCTGGAAGGCGGAGCAGCCCACCCGTGCCACCCCATCTGGGGCGGAGGATGCCTGCCCATCCACTGGCTCAAAGTGGAGGGGAGCGCCTCCTGCCCGCCACCCATCGCCCCGAGGTGAGGGAGGCCTCTCTGTCCAGCCACCCCACCGGGAGGTGGAAGGGCCTCCCTGCCCAGCCAGCCCACTGCCTGGGAAGTGAGGAGTGCCTGCCCGGCCACCACCGCCCAGGAGGTGAGGAGCACCTGCCTGACCTGCACCCAACATCTGGAAAGTGAGTGAGCACCTCTCGTCTCCACACCCCATCTGTGTGAAGTGATGAGCGCCCTTGCCTGGTCAGCCCGGCTCAAAGCGAGGGAGCTCATGCCGCCAAACACCCTCCTGGCTGGTGAGGTATTGCCCCTGCCCAGCCAACCATCGTCCTGGAGGTGAGGAGGAGCCTCCGTCCACCTCCATCTCTCGGAAGTGGAGACGCCTCCAGCCACCCAACTCCGCCTGGGAACTGGATGACGCCCACTGCCAACCACCCACCATCTGGGAGGCGTGAGCAGCCGCCTCCGTCTCTGCCACCCAATCTGGAAGTGAGGGGCCTGCCCCGCCACCCTGCCTGGGAAGTGAGTGCTCCTGCACGCCACCCATCGGCCCTGAATTTGAGGGGATGTGCTCTGCCCGGGGCCGAAATTCCATCATCCGGAGGTGAGGTGAGTGCTCTCTTCCCGGGCCAATTCATTGTCTGGGGAAGAGGAGCCTGCCTGGCCAAATTCATTCCCGCTTGAGGGAGGGCTCCTGCACGCTAACACTCTTCTGGGAGGTGGAGGAACGCCTCTGCCCGACACCCACCATCTGGAAGTGAGGAGCACCTCCCACCGTCCACCCATCGCCAGGCAGGTGGGCCTATGCCCGACACCACCAACCGCCTGGGAAGGGAGGTGAGCACTCCTCCCCGGGCCAACCCACTGTTCAGAAGGAGGGAGGCCTGCCCGCCACCGTGAGCATGCTTAGAGAGTGAAAACGCCCCTGCCCAGCCACCCAACGCCTGGGAAGTGAAGAGCCTCCGTCCGCCAACCCATCTGGGAAGGAGGAATGCCCCAACCGCCTCCATCCGGAAATGGTGAGCTCCTCCGCCTGACCTAATCCATTATCCGGAAAGTGAGGAGCACCTCCCGTCCGCCACCATCTGTGAACTGAGGAGCCTCCTGCCCTGGTCAGCCTCCGCCTGGGAAGGCTGAGGAGCAACCCCCCATACCAAGCCAAACACCCGAGGTGAGAGTGCCTCTGCCCAGCTCACCTCCCTTCTGTCTCGGGAGGTGAGGAGAGCCCCGTCCGACCTCCATTTCTGGGAAGTGGGAGCCTGCTCCACACCCACCGCCTGGGAACTGAGAAGCCACCGACTCTGCCAACCCAATCACAGGAGAGGGGTGAGAGCCTGCCCGGCCACACATAATCTGCTGGGAAGGGGAGGTGACCCCTCCGTCTGGCCTCACCTCCATCTGGGAGGAAGTGAGGACTGCCCCCCTGCACGCCACCCACCCATCGTCCCGAGGTGATGGAGAGGCTCTTCCGTCACCCATCGTCCGGAGGTGAGGAGCCTGCCCGCCACCCACTGCCTGGGAAGTAGTAGTGGGTTTGCCCCGGCAGTCGCTGGCCTGGGAAATGAGGAGTGCCCCCACCGCAGGCCACCCATCGCCTGGGAAGTGAGGAGGCGCCTGGAACCACACCCATGGGGCTGGGAGGTGAGGAGGCCTCCCTGCCCGCCACCCAGTCTGGGAAGCAGGGAGATCTTCCCGCCACCCACATGCTCTGGAAGTGAGGAGCCTGCCTTGTGGGACCACCCATCCCTCTGGGAAGTGAGGGATGCCCCTGCCCGCTACCCCATTTGGTAATTGAGGAGTTTGACCAGCCTGCCCGGGTCTGGGGCAGTGAGTGCCTTCTGCCCGCCACCCCATGTCGGGTGAAGAGGGCTCTGCCCGCCACCCAAAGTCTGGGAAGGGAGGGAGCCGGTTGGCCACCCCATCTGTCTGGGAAGGAGGAGCCTGCCGGGCCACACCCCATCTGGGAGGGAGGAGCCTGTCTCGCCTCCCCTGCCTGGGATGTGAGGATTGACTCCCGTGCCCCTGCCACCCATCGCCCAGGTGAGGGAACGCCCTGGCCGGGCCACCCATCGTCTCTGGAGGTTAGGGCGCCGCCCGGCCACCATCGTCTTGGAAGTGAGGAGCGCCCCCTGCCCAGCCACCCATCGAGGACAGACCAACATCTGGAAAGTGAGGAGAGCCTCTGTCCTGCCACCCCATCTGTGAAGTGAGTGGAGCGCCTGCCCGCCGCCTGCCTGGAAGTGATGAGCGCCTCCGGGCGCCTGCCAAACATCTTCCAGGGAGGCCAGCCAAGCCCAGCCACCATCGTCTCGGGAGGTGAGGAGCTCTGCCCACCTTCCCATCTTCTGGAAGTGGGGTGCTGCCTCTGCTCACAACGGCAATCAGTCTGGGAAGTGAGGAGTGCCTCTGCCCGGCCTCCCCATCTGGGAAGTGAGGGAGGCGCCTCTGCCCGGCCACCCCGTCTGGGAAGTGAGGAGTGCCTCTGCCCGGCCACCCATCGTCTGGGAAGTGAGGAGCACCTCTGCCCGGCCACCCCATCTGGGAAGTGAGGAGTGCCTCTGCCCGGCCGCCCCGTCTGGGAAGTGAGGAGCACCTCTGCCCGGCCACCCATCGTCTGGGAAGTGAGGAGCGCCTCTGCCCAGCCACCCATCGTCTGGGAAGTGAGGAGCACCTCTGCCCGGCCACCCATCTTCTGGGAGGTGAGGGAGGCGCCTCTGCCCGGCCACCCCGTCTGGGAAGTGAGGAGTGCCTCTGCCCGGCCACCCATCGTCTGGGAAGTGAGGAGTGCCTCTGCCCGGCCACCCATCGTCTGGGATTGAGGGAGCGCCTCTGCCCGGCCACCCATCGTCTGGGAAGTGAGGAGCGCCTCTGCCCGGCCACCCACCGTCTGGGAAGTGAGGAGCGCCTCTACCTGTCCACCCACTGCCTGGGAAGTGAGGAGGGCCTCTGCCCGACCTCCCATCATCTGGGAGGTGAGGGAGTGCCTCTGCCCGGCCACCCATCGGCTGGGAAGTGAGGAGCGCCTCTGCCTGGCCACCCCATCTGGGGAGGTGAGGAGCACCTCTGCCCGACCACCCACTGTCTGGGAAGTGGGTTGCGCCTCTGCCCGGCCACCCATCGTCTGGGAGGTGAGGGGCGCCTCTGCCCAGCCACCCATCGTATGGGAAGTGAGGAGCGCCTCTGCCAGGCCACCCCATCTGGGAAGTGAGGAGAGCCTCTGCCCGGCCACCCACCGTCTGGGAAGTGAGGTGCACCTCTGCCCGGCCACCCCGTCTGGGAAGTGAGGAGCGCCTCTGCCCGGCCACCCACGTCTGGGAAGTGAGGAGCACCTCTGCCTGGCCACCCATCATCTGGGAAGTGAGGTGCACCTCTGCCCGGCCACCCATCATCTGGGAGGTGAGGGAGGCTCTGCCCGGCCACCCCATCTGGGAAGTGAGGGCGCCTCTGCCCGGCCACCCATCGTCCGGGAGGTGAGGAGCGCTTCTGCCCGCCACCCATCATCTGGGAAGTGAGGAGCGCCTCTGCCCAGCCACCCATCATCTGGGAAGTGAGGAGCGCCTCTGCCCGGCCACCCATCTCTGGGAAGTGAGGAGCGCCTCTGCCTGACCACCCATCATCTGGGAAGTGAGGAGTGCCTCTGCCAGGCCACCCCATCTGGGAAGTGAGGAGCGCCTCTGCCCGGCCACCCATCGTCTGGGAAGTGAGGAGCGCCTCTGCCTGGCCACCCACCGCCTGGGAAGTGAGGGCGCCTCTGCCTGGGAAGTGAGGAGCGCCTCTGCCCTGCAGCCCATTGTCTGGGAAGTGAGGAGCCTGCCCGCCACCCACCTTCTGGGAAGTGAGGAGTGCCTCTGCCTGGCCACCCATCGTCTGGGAGGTGAGGAGATCCTCTGCCCGTCCACCCATAGTCTGGGGAAGTGAGGAGCGCCTCTGCCCGGCCACCCCATCTGGGAGGTGAGGGAGGCCTCTGCCCGACCACCCAACGTCTGGGAAGTGAGAAGCGCCTGTGCCCGGCCACCCACCTTCTGGGAAGTGAGGAGCGCCTCTGCCTGACCACCCATCATCTGGGAGGTGAAGAGGGCCTCTGCCCGCCACCCAACGCCTGGGAAGAGGGGGAGCCTGCCCGCCACCCCATCTGGGAAGTGATGAGGCGCCTCTGCCTGGCCACCCACCGTCTGGAAGTGAGGAGCGCCTCTGCCTGACCACCCATCGTCTGGGAGGTGAGGAGGCCTCTGCCCAGCCACCCATCGTCTGGGAGGTGAGGGCTCTGCCCGACCACCCGTCTGCGAGGTGAGGAGCGCCTCTGCCGAACCACCCACCGTCTGGGAGGTGAGGAGTGCCTCTGCCCGGCCTCCCATCGTCTGGGAAGTGAGGAGTGCCTCTGCCCGGCCACCCATGCGTCTGGGGAGGTGAGGAGCGCCTCTACCTGTCCACCCATCGTCTGGGAAGTGAGGAGTGCCTCTGCCCGGCCACCCAACATCTGGGAAGTGAGGAGCCTCTGCCCGGCCACCCATTGTCTGGGAAGTGAGGAGGGCCTCTGCCCGGCCACCCATCGTCTGGGAGGTGAGGAGCGCCTCTGCCTGACCACCCATCGTCTGGGAAGTGAGGAGCGCCTCTGCCCGGCCACCCACTGTCTGGGAAGTGAGGATCTCTGCCCGGCCACAAACCGTCTGGGAGGTGAGGAGCGCCTCTGCCCGACCACCCATCGTCTGGGAGGTGAGGAGCGCCTCTGCCCGACCACCCATCGTCTGGGAAGTAGGAACGCCTCTGCCCGGCCACCCATCATCTGGGAAGTGAGGAGCGCCTCTGCCCGGCCACCACCGTCTGGGAAGTGAGGAGCACCTCTGCCCGTCCACCCATTGTCTGGGAAGTGAGGAGTGCCTCTGCGCGACCACCCATCGTCTGGGAAGTGAGGAGCGCCTCTGCCCGGCCACCCATCGTCTGGGAAGTGAGGAGCGCCTCTGCCCGGCCACCCATCGTCTGGGAAGTGAGGAGCGCCTCTGCCCGGCCACCCATCGTCTGGGAGTGAGGAGTGCCTCTGCCCGGCCACAAATGGTCTGGGAAGTGAGGGGCACCTCTGCCTGGCCACCCACGGTCTGTGAAGTGAGGAGCGCCTCTGCGCGGCCAAACATCTTCCAGGAGATGAGGAGGGACTCTGCCCGGCCGCCCATCCTCCGGAGGTGAGGAGCGCCTCTGCCCAGCCACCCATCGTCTGGGAGGTGAAGAATCCTCTGACTGACCACCCATCGCCTGGGAAGTGAGGAGCGCCTCTGCCCGGCCGCCCGTCTGGGAGGTGAGGAGCGCTTCTGCCCGACCGCCCAACGTCTGGGAAGTGAGGAGCGCCTCTGCCCGGCCAACCATCTTCCGGGAGGTGAGGAGGGACTCTGCCCGGCCACCCATCTTCCGGGAGGTGAGGAGGGACTCTGCCTGGCCACCTATCGTCCTGGGAGGTGAGGAGCGCCTCTGCCCAGCCACCCATCGTCCAGGAAGTAAGGAGCGCCTCTTCCCGACCTCCCATCATCTGGGAAGTGAGGAGCGCATCTGCCCGGCCACCCCATCTGGGAAGTGAGGTGCGCCTCTGCCCGGCCGCCCCGTCTGGGAAGTGAGGAGCGCCTCTGCCTGTCCACCCATCGTCTGGGAAGTGAGGAGTGCCTCTGCCCAGCCACCCAAACTCTGGGAAGTGAGGTGCGCCTCTGCCAGGCCACCCAAATTCCAGAAGGTGTGGAGAGCCTCTGCCCGGACACACACCTTCTGGGAAGTGTGGAGGGCCTCTGCCAGGCCGCCCTGTCTGGGAGGTGAGGCGCCTCTGCCCGGCCACCCATGCGTCTGGGAAGTGAGGCGCCTCTGCCTGACCACCCATCGTCTGGGAAGTGAGGCGCCTCTGCCCGGCCACCCAATATCTGGGAAGTGAAGAGCGCCTCTGCCCGGCAACACTGTATCTGGGACGTGAGAGGCGCCTCTGCCCAGCCACAAACCGTCTGGAAGGTGAGGAGGGCCTCTGTCTGGGAACCCATTGTCTGGGAGGTGAGGAGCGCCTCTGCACGGCCGCCCATCCTCTGGGAGGTGAGGAGCGCCTCTGCCCGACCACCCATCGTCTGGGAAGTGAGGAGCACCTCTGCCCGGCCACCCATCGTCTGGGAAGTGAGGAGCCGCTACCTGTCCACCCATTGTCTGGGAAGTGAGGAGCGCCTCTGCCCGGCCACCCCGTCTGGGAAGTGAAGAGCACCTCTGCCCGGCCACCCATCGTCTGGGAAGTGAGGTACGCCTCTGCCCAGCCACCATGTCTGGGAAGTGAGGCGCCTCTGCCCGGCCACCAACCGTCTGGAAGGTGAGGAGGGCCTCTGTCTGGGAACCCATTGTCTGGGAGGTGAGGAGCGCCTCTGCCCGGCCACCCATCGTCTGGGAAGTGAGGAGTGCCTCTGCCCGGCCACCCATCGTCTGGGAAGTGAGGAGTGCCTCTGCCCGACCACCCACTGCCTGGGAAGTGAGGAGCGCCTCTGCCCGGCCACCCATAGTCCGGGAGTTGAGGAGGGCCTCTGCAGGGCTACCAATTTTCTGGGAGGTGAGGAGCGCCTCTGCCCGGACACTCACCGTCTGGGAAGTGAGGAGCACCTCTGCCTGGCCACCCACCGTTTGGGAAGTGAGGAGCACCTCTGCCCGGCCACCCATGCGTCTGGGAAGTGAGGGAGGCGACTCTGCCCGGCCACCCATCGTCTGGGAAGAGAGGAGCACCTCTGCCCGGCCACCCCTTCTTTTATGTGAGGAGCGCTTCTGCCCTGCCGCCCGTCTGGGAAGTGAGGAGTGCCTCTGCCCGCCCACCCATTGTCTGGGATGTGAGGAGTGCCTCTGCCCGGCCACCAATCATCTGGGAGGTGAGGAGGGCCTCAGCCCATCCACCCACTATCTGGGACGTGAGAGGCTCCTCTGCCCGGCCACCCATGTCTGGGAAGTGAGGAGCGCCTCTGCCCGGCCACCAACCGTCTGGGAAGTGAGGAGCACCTCTGCCCGTCCACCCATTGTCTGGGAAGTGAGGAGCGCCTCTGCCCGGCCACCCACACTGTGAAGTGAGGAGCGCCTCTGCCCGGCCACCCACCGTCTGGGAAGTGAAGAGTGCCTCTGCCCGGCAACCCCATCTGGGAATTGAGGAGCGCCTCTGCCCAGCCGACCCGTCTGGGAATTGAGGAGTGCCTCTGCCCGGCCACCCAACATCTGGGAAGTGAGGGAGCACCTCTGCCCGGCCACCCCATCTGTGAAGTGAGGGAGCACCTCTGCCCGTCCACCCATTGTCCGGGATGTGAGGAGCGCCTCTGCCCGGCCACCCATCGTCCACCCATCGTCCGGGAGGTGAGGAGGCTCTGCCCAGCCACCCATCATCTGGGAAGTGAGGAGGCGCCTCTGCCCAGCCACCCACCGTCTGGGAAGTGAGGCCTCTGCCCAGCCACCCATCTATCTGGGATGTGGGAGGCGCCTCTGCCCGGCAACCACCATCTGGAAGTGAGGAGGGCCTCTGTCCAGCCACCCATCATCTGGGAAGTGAGGAGCGCCTCTGCCCGGCCACCAACCGTCTGGGAAGTGAGGAGCACCTCTGCCCGTCCACCCATTGTCTGGGAAGTGAGGGGCGCCTCTGCCCAGCCACCCATCTTCTGGGAAGTGAGGGCCTCTGCCCGGCCACCCATCATCTGGGAAGTGAGGGCCTCTGCCCGGCCACCCATCGTCTGGGAAGTGAGGGAGGCGCCTCTGCCCGACCACCCATCATCTGGGAAGTGAGGAGGGCCTCTGCCTGACCACCCATCCTCTGGGAGGTGAGGCGCCTCTGCCCGGCCACCCATCGTCTGGGAAGTGAGGCGCCTCTGCCAGGCCACCCATCATCTGGGAAGTGAGGAGCGCCTCTGCCCGATTATAACCCGTCTGGGAAGTGAGGAGCGCCTCTGCCTGGCCACCCATCGTCTGGGAAGTGAGGAGCGCCTCTGCCCAGCCACCCATCATCTGGGAAGTGAGGAGGAGCCTCTGG